>CAJNOP010000443.1:50711-78915 GCA_905250075.1 Rotaria sp. Silwood1
CCCCCCCCCCCCCCCCCCCCCCCGGTCATCTTTGTGTTTCTTATCAAAAGCAAGTCAAAGTCTTTTAACAGATCATAATTGTAAGTTAGTTAATAGATATATCTATGAAAAATAGATGTTTAGTAACTGATAAAATACCTACGTTTTGTTATCAGTTGATAAAAAGTAAGGTGACTTTTTTAAAGTAAAATAAAATAATGTTTTTTATTTATTTGAAAAAATATTTTTGTAAACTAAAATTTCTAAAACAATTGTTTAAGATTATTTATTATACAATTAAATATTAATTTACTAATGCATTGGTTTTACAAGAAAAGTAATAATTTTATTTTATTTTATGATTTAGAATTAATCTTTATTATCTAAATACCACACTTAAGAATATTAACCATATGTTTCTATTTGAATTATAATCCATCAACATATATTTGATTAGAAATATTTTTGCGAGAAAACATTTTTAAGCATTGTATAACTGGATTTTGTTTCAAACTAAAACAATTCCATGAAAATCTGTTTCTATGTAAAGTTTCAATTTGAAATTCACTTTTTTTTAGGTATTCTTGATGGCGAATCATGATGCTATCTCTAAAATACAATATCTTGTCAGTGATAAACTAACAGCCCAAACTTTTTTTTCACAATATTTATTATAACTTGAGCTTATGAATGTTTTATCTGAAAAACGCTCTTCAACTAACATTTTTTCGATTTCAGGAAATTTTTTTTGTCTATAGATATTACATAGTTTTCTAATAAAAACCTAAAAGAACTTGAATTCTATTGGATAATTAATATGGCTATTTTTTCGACTGTAGATTTTTATGCATATAGAAAACTCAACTAGACTACTTTTTTTTTTTCATTTTTTACAGGAGCTAAGCTCTCTCTCTATATATACACAGTTTCAATCAAGATTTAAAAATACGAGTTATCGAATAACCTAAAGTCATTAGAAGAAAAAAACTTCATAGTTTAGTCAATTCTCAGTAGTAGTATAATTTTTATTAGAATATCTACATAATATTTGCAGGCAAAAAAACAAATCAGTAAAATCAAAAGAGAACAACTAAAAAGATTCTTTCGTAAATCATTCAATCTTGTCAGTTAGTTATAAAGTAGATGTAGAGGAATATTAATATTAGAATAATTTATATCGAGATAATAGTATAACATATATTATACTTGCATAATCCGTGACCTTTAAAAAGATTTAATAAATCCCAAAAAGAATATATATGTCCCTATGGCCTCTCTCTCTTCCTTATTCACTCGCATATATTAGAATAGAAGAATATCACAGTTTCGTGAATGTTTTTTTTTTTTCTCTCTTTTTCTTCTTGTGAATATCATAAATGAGAAGAACAAAAACAATGTTGCTAATAGAAGAATAAATATATATTTCCTAAGCATAAGATGTTGAGCAAAAGAACATTACACTTATTGTTTTCTAACATATATTATTTGTCTTACGTATTTTATATTAACACATCAATATAGAACTCAGTAAAAATGTAGATGAAAGTAACTCTATATATAGGTGTTAGAATAATGTTCTTTTTTTTTGAGAAATGCAAATAAGAAAAAAAAAAAAAGAATTCTTCGAGTTTATTCTTTTTATTTTAATTAAAAATTATATGCATTTATATATTCTTTTCTTTAGATTCATCTCCAAATAGTGAAATAGATATTGTTATGGATAAATTAGGTGGTAATACAAAAGAAAATAATGATTTAGAAGCTGGAATACAACCACCAAAAAAATCTAAAAGACGTCATTTATTAAATAATCTATTTGATTTTTTAGCAATAGCTGCTAGTAATTAAACAAATAATGAAATAGATTTTTTTTTAATTTTATTATTTTATTATTATTTTCTAGCATGTCTTATTTTTGGACTTATTTATTTATTAATTAAACCAGTATCAAGAGGTTTCTATTGTGATGATAAATCAATTCAATATCCATATAAACCAGATACAATTCCTATGTGGTTACTTGGAGTTTATGGAGGTATTGGTCCTGTTGTTATTGTAAGTATAAGATAGTCTTTTAAATAAATTTATTTCTATTTAATATAGCTATTCAAAAAGATTAGTATCTAGAAAAAAAAGTTGAAACTTTATTTTTTTTTTTGAGAAAATTAATGGAAGATATGATGTTCTATATGTTTTTATTTTCAAATGCAAAATTGTTGAAAAAACTTTTTTTAATTAATTATTTTTTTTTTTTGCAACAGTGCACAAAGTTAGAAAACATGCACATAAAGAGTGCACTAGACGTTCTAATTTTGTTTTATTTAATAGATGATTTCATTTTCCTAGAATTGTCTTTATAGAAGAAAAAGTACAAAAAAATACATTGTTCAAAATGATTATTAATTTATTTTTCTAGGTTATTTAGTAAGAAAATTATTAACTTGGAATTAGTCTAAAGTTTACTAGGCATTCATATTTTAATTCGATCTACAATGCGGTTATTAGATATAACGACTATCGTGTATTAATTCTGTTTTCGAAAGAGAAGAAGTCTATGTGGATGGCAAACGTTGCATTTAAAAAATTACTTTTTTTCGAATTCAACTGTTGTGAAGCATGATTTAAATCGCAGACTGTGACAGGCGGGATCGACATGCTAGAAGCAATTTATTACCTTACATGACGAACATCTTAGCAATATCTTTCCTGTTTAATATACATAGTTATAGAAACGCTAGAAATGTGACAGATATTGTCGATAGATCCTTATTGTATTTCTTGAGGGTTAATGTAGAAATCACTTTGATTATTGTTCAGTGATTTTTTTTTGTCTTTAGATGTAACTGCGTTTCTATTAAGAGTTATCAGATTTGTTCTGTAGGGTTTTGGTTTTCGAAAAATTTATAGTTTTCAATTTTGATCTAGAACTTCGTGTCTATGGGAAAACTCAACTAAAGGATGGCCCAAAAGTCGATTTACCGAAAAAAAAATTGAATATCTCCATTACGGATCGAGCAAATGAGCTGATTTTTTTATCAATGATAGAGGCGTGTTCAAAGTTTATATCAATAAAAACATGCCTAGAGAGACTCTTTGTTAAGTATTACTATTGACCTGAACAAAAAAAATTTACTTTTTCACAAATAGAAAAAAATACAATACACTTAACAAAGGTTGCCTCTAGGCATGTCTTTATGGATACAAAGTTCGAACATGCCCCTATCATCGATAAAAAAATCAGCTCATTTGCTTGAGTTCTAGAGGATTTATTCAATTTTTTTTCGGCAAAGTGACTTTTACGCCATGCTGCCCACAGAAAAATTTTTCAAGAAAAACTGCGGTTTCATAAATCGCGAAAGTCAGACCGTTTATGCGGTTCTTGAAACCGGCGAAAAACCGCGGTCGGGGCTGAGTTTTTGCAGGTCTAACCGCGGTTTCAACCGATTTTTAAAAGACGCATAAATGGTCTGACTTTCGCGGTTTTGTCAAAATGCGGAATAAAACCGCGGTTTTTTTTCGGAAGAATTTTTCCGTGGGTGCATATTGGCTTTTTCCTATCTGTGAAGAAGTAAATTTTTTTTGTTGAGACCAATAGTGATACTTAACAAAGGATCTCTCTAGGCATGTCTTTATGGATATGAACTTTGAACATGCCTCTATCATTGTTAAAAAAATCAGGTCATTTGCTTGACCCGTAATGGAGATATTTAATTTTTTTTTTCGGTAAACCGACTTTTGGGCCACCCTGTAGACTACTTTCGATTAAAAAAATTCAACAAAGTTTCTTAGAAATATGAGATTTTCAAGATATAAATACTTTTTCATGTATGTGCAATTTTTTTCTTTATGTAAGCTAGTCTAGGAAAAAAATACTCATTGATATCGGTAAACTTTCCTGTGGTTAGCAACAGCAATTATACCGTGTTGTGCACTTTAATCACACGAGAACTATACTAAAAGTTTTTCTTAAATATTTTATTTTATTTTTTTGATGACTCTATCGTAAACTGTTATATTCTAAGAGTTTTTAGTATGCCACTTATTATTCGAGCTTTCACTAATTTTCTTGTTAATATACGATTTATTTTTTCCAACTTAGTGATTCTTCATAGAAGAATAAATACATGATAACATTTATATCTAGTTAATGAATCAAATATTGTATTCATTACAGAGATGGACAAAATCGCACCGCGTCTCCCCGCGCCACTGCTCGCGCGTAGGCGCTACGCACATCTCTCTTTCTCTTTGCTCTTCCAATCAGTTTCTCAAACTCCATCGAATACCGGGATGCTCTAAGCATGCGCTCATCGAAGCTCAGACTAGTGTAGCGTAGGCGTGAGCAACGGCGCGGGGAAGCGCGGTGCGACTTTGTCCATCTCTGATTCATTATAAAACAGTTTTAAAATGATTTTGAAAATGTTATTTGATTGTTTGAGTTTATCATTTCATTTTTTTTTTGTTATTAAAATATTAACAATTAGTAACTATGAATGAAAAAATAATTTTTTTTCTTAATTATCTTATGTAAAAAAATTCTTTTATTCGTTATATTTTTCTTTCATTTAGTTTCTTATGGTGGAAATATGGGTAGTACGTCCATTTCATTGTGGTCGTCGATCACATAAAAGTACATTAAAACGACGACAAATTGATTATATTAAAACAATTTTTCAAACAATATTTCTATTTGGACTTGGTATTGCTATTTGTTTTTTTATTACTGAAGTTGGTAAACGTAAGTAATAAATAAAAATTAATTCCTAAAAACAATATCAATTTTAATAGGTACAATTGGTCGATTACGACCATATTATATAACTATTTGTAATCCTGTATGGGCTTATATTCAATGTACAAAGACATTACAAACAGCAAGTGGTCCATTGGTTATTTCACAGTAAGTTTCTTTTTTCTTAAGGATATCTTCGCTTCTTTTCAAACATTTCTTGAAAACGACGTCATGAAAAGTTTATAAAACTTTCAAGATAAATAGATCTTGATAAGTCGAACAAAAGTTGTCATAGACTTGAAATTCTCAGATTTTTTCCTTTCCGAAAGATATAGAGAACGCAAAAGCAAAAAATAACGGGCAAATCTTTCTTTTCACAAAACTCGACAGTTGACAGAAGAACAATCCGAACAAATTCAGATGTTGATTATAGGTGAATTGCTAGGCTAGTAGTTCGAACAACACTGTAGGCAAAGTTTTGCTTTAAGTAAATCTATGTTATAATTATTAGATATATTACAAATCATTATTGTAATTCAACTGCACCTACAAAAGATCTTCAAGAAGCAAGATTATCATTTCCATCAGGCCATGCAAGTTATTCAACATATGCATTTATCTTTTTATTTGTACGTATAATATATAAATAATTATGATAAAAAAAAAACAAAAAAAAATGTTTTTCACATATGACTTATGTTTTCATAGGTTTATTTTGAAGCACGTCTTGTTTGTCCACGTATTCAATTTCTTAAACCATTTCTTCAATGTTTATGTATTGCAATAGCATTTTTTACATGTTTATCACGTGTTACAGATAATAAACATCATGCAACGGATGTTATTGGTGGAGCAATAATTGGTTTTTGTATTGCAGTTTTTGCAGTAAGTTTTAAATAAAAATAGATTTAAATACAAAAAGAACTTGTCTTCTTCTTTTTTTTTTTTTTTGATCATTTTAGGCAGTACGTGTTGGTACATATTTATGGAGTTTTAGTGTTTATTGTGAAACAGTTGATGAAACAAAAAAAGAACGTTTACCAGAAAATGAACGTGTTCCTATACCAGGTATTGAAACAAAACAAAGTGGTGCATTACGTTCAAATAATCAAATGCAATTAGAAAGTATTCAACATCAACGTCAACCACCACCTATAGTACATACTCGTAATAATATGAAACCATATTATGATAATGGTGTAACTGTATCAGAACAGAAACATACTTCAAATGCTATATTTCATGGAGGACGACGCGTGTCACCAAATGTAGCATATGAAGGAGCAAATAATTAATATATTGAAATTTATTCATTATTTGCAACATCATAGTCAGATAGAATAAACAAAAAAGAACAGACATAAATATATAAATCTATTCGCTTTGGTTATTTCAAAAATGCTTTATGTAACTCAATATCTTCAAAAATCATATGTGTGTGTGTTCGAATACATTTTGATCAATTATTTGTTGTTGTACTATCATATATTATATCCTACATATTGATATATTGTTGTTTACAAAACAAACAAACAAACAGCTTTTAAAATACAATTCGACTCTTTATGTGATTCATTATGTCTAAATATAAACTATGAATTTGTACAATTCATAATAAAACATAGAGATACATATGAAGGATAAAAAAATTACTTATGAATGAGCTTGATATCCGTTGTTTGAGTTCTTATTGGTCCTACAATGAAGTATTGGAGAGATTAAAAAATGCCTAAAAGAATTCGTATCCAAGAATCTTTGGCATCAAATTATCGAGAGATATTGAGTTTCCAAAAAATAGTCGCCTGTGACAGACCTGTCACAAAAAATCGAGTTTACTTGAAAATTTAATATTCCCACAAAGGAATATTCTAATGATCATTAGACCTATTAATAAAAAAATTTTTAGGTCACAAAATTCAATAAAGTGGTCATAATTCGGTACCAAGGGTCCATTGGCACGAGATTTTTTAAATCTTATGGTGAATCCAATATGAGCTCAAACGACAATTAGTTTAGAAAAATTCACTCTGAGCAATCAGATCTAATAAATCACTCCGAGAGATAGAAGACACTTCTACAGGTGTGTACGTTCAGATAATTTCAGTTTTCCGAGCAAAGTTTTGCAGATGCTTTTGAGTGAGTCTCCACCCATATTTTGTAATCATTACTTAGTAGTTCTCTGTAAAATTTTTCAATATTTGGACATGTGAGAAACTCTGAAAGTCTTTAGTCTGATGACAAATTTAGATCCAATTCGTCTGAACTTTTTACTAAACAAAATTTCTTAAATGATAAAAGTTGTTAGTATAATTTCCATGTAAATAACTATGCTGAATAACACAAATAATAGGTTAACGTGTCATTTAAGTATTCTATGTCTTCATTACGGAACATTTATAAGCAATAAGATCATATCCTTTCATTAATAGATTTGCCGGAAGTTCGCCAATATATCTCCGGTACTTTCGCCAAATTAAGTGCAAATCAGACGTGAACTTTAAAAAAATAAAAGGCTTCCGTTATCTTTGATTATCTAGAAAAATATTTTTAATGAATGAAAAGCGATGAACTAGAAATTTCATTGGAAAGTAATGAAATAATAATTTCAGACACAAACCCAAAAAAAAAAACTAATTTACATAGAAATTTTTCTTATTTGTTTTAGTACGATTTGAAACAAGAATTCGAGATCTTGACTCTTATATCAACTTGTAGATCAAAATATACTCTACAAAATGTACTATAGAAAGTTATGTTTAATCAAAGTTTATTTTTAAATAATAAAAACTACACCGAAACCGAGCATGAATATATCAACAAAAGGCCAAAGAATATCACCATGCTAAAAATAATAAATCACGTACGAAAAGGGAAGTGATTTGAAACCACTATATAAATATTTTTTTTTTTTAAAAGTGATAAGTTCATATTGATGAAAATTTATCAATCGAAACGATATATTTTTGTATTTGCTGATTCAACATAAAATGCATGTACATCTCCAGATGGATTAATTGTAAAATTATATTGTTCATTTTTATGATATTTACCAAGAAATTCACTATGGAATGTTTCAAAAAAATCATATTCATCAAAACGACCTAAACCAAGATCAGTAAGATTTACACTTATATGAATTGGTGTTCCATATGGTTGAGGAAAAAGTGCAACAAACTAAAAAATACAATATGAAAAAAAATAATCAAATAAATGTTCGAAATAAATATTTACAGCAGTACGATCATCTATCAATGGTTTACTCCAAACTTCAACATTACCATTTAACTAAAGAAAAAAAGACAAAAAAGTTAATTGTACTTTTTTTTTCAAAAAAAAATATTGTTCGCGAAACCATCCTGATACTCGTTGTTTTCGATTGAAACTTTTAGGCATATTCTGCAGACTTGTTTTCTTTTTTAGTGTTTATCAAAACTTCCTTATAAATTCAAATAGTGAGGTATCAACTCGAGAGATTCTTTGATCAAATCGAAATGTAAAGAAATAATAATTACTTTAAGAATACGTCGTCCCATAACTCCAAGTGGATCTTGATTAATTGAAATTAAATTTTTATTTAATATTATATCACGTGCCCAATCATTAATTGTTCGTAAATCAACAGAAAGAATAAGTGGTGCAGCCATAATTGACCAAAGTGCCATTTGTGCTCGTGATTGACCTGGACTTAAACCATAATTACCAACTACAATCTATAAATTCATAATAATATAAAGATAAAATAAAAAATTAAATCATATATATTTATTTACCATATCAGGATCATTCCAATGTCCTGGTCCATGAAATGAAGATAAACGATCTTGATTATCACCAAACCATTGTATAATTGAATAAACACTATCCCATGAATCATCAATATCACCCCAATTTCTCCATAAATTACATGTTTGAGCAATAGCAGAATAATTTGGTTTCATTTTTGAATATTCTTGATATGCTGGCCATGAACATGAATATGCTATTGGATAACCAGTTGCATTTAATGCACGTTCCATTGATGGATAACCAGTATCATAATCTTTTATATCAGAATTACATCCATCTAATTTTAAATAATCAACTGTCCATGAAGCAAATGCTAAATTATGAAATATATATATATCTATAACTAAGAATTTCGATTGAATTTAATTCTACTTTGAGCATCTTGTTCTAAATGTCCTAAAACACCTGGATAACCAGCACATGTTTCAGTACCATAATCTTCATAAATACCAAATTTTAATCCTAATGAATGTACATATTCAGCTAATGCATGAATTCCACTTGGAAAACGTTCATTATCAGGTTGTAATGATCCATCCTATTGTTTTTTGATAAAATGATATTTTCTTTTTCTTTTAATCAAATTTCTAACTTACAGCTGCTCGTGTATTATTTAACCAACAATCATCAATAATAATATATTCATAACCAGCAGCTAAATATCCACCATCAACTAATAATTTAGCTTGTGTTCGAATTAATTTTTCACTAGAAATTTTAATTTTATATTTATAATAAAATTTTTCGAAATATTAACTAACCTAATACATGTATCAGGATATTGTTGACAATTTGTTTCACAACGAAATCGTTGCCATGTTAACCAACCCTTTGAGACAAAAAAAAAACAAAATATTATTTTTATAATAAATCATATTCATTTTACCATAGGTGGTTGTCGTAGGAGACCATTTTCTAAAGAATTTACTCGATGATTATACCAACCAAAGAGTATAAATACAATTAGATAATTAATTATATGTTCAGTCCAATTCATTATATTAATCTTACAAAAAAAGTAAATAAATAATTAAAACGTCAATCAGACCCAGATTAATATACATCAATGATGTATCAGACGAAAGATGGTAAATTATTATTATTCATCCTTTTGACGTCTATCAATGATCTATAGTAGATTCGATCACTGTTTTTTCTTTATCGTATTCTAGTTCAATAGACCATTCGAATAAATAATACGTCAAAGAAAATCTCAAATGATTTTTGACTTCATTAAATCTCGCGTTTTTCTCTTGAATTTAACTAAAATATTAATTCTTTATTCATCTTATTAGAATAAATGTTCCGGTTATTACTATCAATAAATAGTCACGACATACATTAACTAATAACAACAAAAAAAAAAAAAAACAAACTGTCGTGTTCAATAAAATGAAGTTAATATGAAAATAAAATTAAGTTTCTAATCTAATAATAATATATAATTTATTATCATGATTACATGATTTTTTTTTCTCATTATTAAGTTGTTAAAATATAATTAAAAAATAAAAATAATAATAATCTTTTTTTGTTTCATTATAAATATATAATATTCTTGATAGTATATTTATATTTTAATTAATAACCTCGACTAAAACTATTACCTCGATATAGAAATAAATAAAATTGATTAAGAAGCAAAATTTTATTCGTAATCGAACTACCATCGATAGTTACTATTTGAAAAGTATTGTCCTCTTGTTACGCATGATCACATTATTTCGAAAGATGTCTCTCGTTTTGCAGGTTATAGAATATATTTTTTTAAAACTGGCAATATAGAATATTACCTTTGACCAAGACAAAATAGAATCAATAATGAAATTTATTATTGATGTTTATCAAAGAAATTTTTTGTTTACAAATACATCTTTCGAATAAAATAATTATTCTATAATAACTGCCATTTCTTATTAATCAAATTCATTGTATAAATACATTCACACACACCCTTCAAATCTACATATTCACAGTTCAAAAACTGTAACAACTCAATCGAATGAAATTGTACAATAATGACTGTCTTGTTATTTTTGATGTAACATATTTATCTGTAATTTATCTTCCAAACTGAAAAAAAAATAGATCTGTCATAATTCCAAAAAAAAAAAAAACAATAAATGACAAAATCATTGACAAACAAATACCATTCTCATCGATCTAATCTTTTGCTTGTAAATATAAACAATCTGTGAAAGGTCAAAATTAATAAATCATACATTTTTTTTTTCACTTTCGTTCATTATTTCTGCTGCAGACCTTTTTTTTTTTTATGTAATGTATATGTGCTGAAAAGAAATAAAAAGAAGCCAAAGACAGCAACAAAAAAAAAACGAGAGAGAAAGAAGAGAATTAAGGAAAATGAGACAAACAAAAGAAACTGAAGGATAAAGAAAGAAAAAAAAAATGTAATGCATGTGCATATAATGCGATTGACATCATGGTGAAGCTATTTTTTGCTTTTTTTTTCCTAGATAGTCAAATGAACACACACACACAGAGAGAGACCAGCAACACAAATGTGAGGAAAAATATATATGTATATAGAAATAAACACAAACACACAAGGATAGTACAAGTGTCTCGGTAGATAAACGAACAGAAGAAATTAGTGTACAAAAGCATGTTGAAAAAAAAAAGAACAAGAGATGCGACAGTGAAGATATATAGTGAAGCCGAATAGTAAATTATTCTAAAAGTTGTTCTTCGCTTGTGTAAAATAATTTCGAGCAGCAATTTTGTTTGATCATATGATGTTAATTTCGTCAATACATGAAAAAAAAAAAAAGAAAAAAGAATTAAGTTAGAAGCCACTGATACACAGACACACACACACACACACATATATAAATGTATATACGACAATAAAAATTAGGACAAACAAAATCTAACGTTTAAGATCGATCTTTATTAAGTGAATCACCACTGGTTGTTTGTTCATCGAGATTATCTTCATCAGGTCCATTCATATTTGTTGTTGGTAAAACTGATGGTGGTGGTGTATTAGTCGTATGATTTGTTGGTGTTATTGATTTTTCATTAACATTTGATGTTCCTGTTGTATTAACACCAGTTGCTGAAGCATTTATTGGTGTTGAATTTGTTGATGAAATAACATTACCACTTGTTGTAACTGTTTGTTGACCATGTAAATGTGCAGGAATTAAACGTGAATTGAGCGTTGGATTTATATTTATTTCTACACAAGAAAAATCACAAAAAATTTTCTTTCGAAAAATAAGTTTTTTTTTCTAAAAAACAAAAAGAAAAAGACAAACCCTGTTGACTAAAATTAAACAATGGAGGTAGAGGTCCATTTGGTAATCGTGTATCGGGATCACGTAATTCATCAAAAAATGCATGTGCACATGCTTCAAGCGGTGTTAAACGTGTAGCTGGTGTATAATCAAGTAATCGACATACAAGATCAATAGCCATTGGTGGTGTACGATTACGAAAAACTTTATGCCATGGATGTGCTTTTATTTGTGGAAAACGAAATTCTTGATAATTAGGATTCATTTGTCGAATTTGTTCACGACTTGGTGTACCTAATACTTTAATTATTTCAACTAATTGATCAACACCACTTTCACCTGGAAATATTGGTTGACCAAGTAAAAGTTCAGCAAGTACACATCCAGATGACCAAACATCTTTTATAATCATTTGAATTTATTTTAAATGAAAAAAAAAAAATAAGAAAAATTTTACCTATATAACATGTATAATCAATAGCACCAAAGATTAATTCTGGTGCACGATAATAACGTGAACAAATATATGAAACATTTGGTTCACCTTTAATTAATTGTTTAGCACTTAAAAAAAAAATAAATAAATTTTTAGAAAAAATTATTTTTTTTTCTTTTGCAAAATTTATTTTATACCTGCCAAAATCGCATAATTTTAATACGGATGTCTCCGGATCAAGTAATAAATTTTGAGGTTTAATGTCTCGATGACAAATACCAAATGAATGTATATAGGCCAATGCACGAAATAATTGATACATATACAACTATAGTTTAAAAATAAATTTTTGTATTGAAAAAAATTCATTATCAATAGAAATTTTAAAAAAAACTTCCGTTATAAACATTAGTTTATTTATCAATCATTATGTATTTACATGAATGATGTTTTATTAGTTGAGAAAATATTATTCTTAAGATTTGAATAAATATATTGATAATTTCTAAACATATTCTAATTCTACAAGGATTAAGATATCTGTTCATATATTCAATTATATCGTACATTGAATAGATAATTCAGAAAAGAGAAAACTCGTTTTATTACTATCTGAATATTCTTTTTATGTAATCAAAAAAAAACAAGCCATTGAACTAAATACAATCTGTTTATGATTTACCTATTTATTCAAGATAGACTTAACTTGATGACATAAATTTTCATGATTAATAAATTCTTATTTCTATTACAAAACAAAACTCTCTTAATATTTGTAAAACTATGTTATTAGTTACATACTACATCACAAAGGTGAAAAAAAAAACGGCTTCTTTTTTTTGACTATCTATAATTGAAATCTGACAGTTGTTTAGAAATACATTATGACAAAAATCTATATAATTCATACTTTGACATATAGAAGCGGAATGGTTTGTTTTTGTTTTGTATAATGACGTGCGACACGATAGACTGTCTCCGGTACATATTCAAGTACAAGATTTAAATAAACTTCTTCTTTAAGCTAAAAAAAATCAATAAAAATATAAATTATAAAAATATTTTCAATAGAAAAATTTACTTTATCACCCGATGAAAAGAAAAAATATTTTAATTGAACAATATTTTGATGATCAAGACGTCTCATAATTTGAAGTTCTCGATTCTTAAAATGAATAATATTATTATTTTTTTTTTTTTTTTTGTTCAATAAAAAAATCTTATATTTACTTTAAATCTTTTATCTTGTAAAACTTTTTTTATAGCTACTTGTTCATTTGTATGTACAATTTTAGCTTGATAAACAACACCAAATGAACCATTACCAATAACTTTTGTATCTGTATAAGATATTTCTTCAGATATTTCAGCTCCACGACCTCGTGTTGCAACTACTGTTACGGCTTTTAAATTATTAGCATCTAATCGATCTAAATCAATACAAATTATTTTTCTTATAATAAAACAAAAACAAACGATATCATACTATCAACTGGTTGTTTACGTTGTGTTGATGATGCTGTTGCTGATGTAATACTACTCATTTTAAAATTTTATTATATATATATATTTTTTTTTGTTTTTGAAATTTAAATAAATAAAAAATTTTTTTTTAGAGAAAAATCCGTTTTTCTTTCATATTTTATATCTCGATGAATAAATGAGATGAATATTAATCTAGAATATAAACAAAAAATAATAATAAGATGTCATTTATTTATAAGAACAAAATTTATATATATTTTTTTTTTAACGATTTGGTTTTGGTAATGTTCTTATTCTAACTGGTGGTGCTGATACACGTTGTGGTTGTGTTGATATTTGTTGATTTAAATTAGTTTGTTCATTTATTGTTATTGGTGATGATGATGTATCAGGTTGTTTAAGTCCAATACCATTATTCATAGCATCTAATAAACGTTTTGTATCTATTTGATTTGTAAATGTTTGTTTATCAAATTGTTTTTCACTTTTATCAGTCATATCTTTTGTATGTTGAAATATTTCATTTATTTTATTTAATAAAGAATTTAATTCTTGTACACGTATTTGAGTTTCATTTGATGATGATGTTGTTGTTGTACGACCAAATGTAGTATTATTATTATTATTATTATTATTAATAGTTGAATTTGTATTTAATAAACGTTCACGTTCTTCAATTTCAGGTAAATTTTTTGTACGTAATAATTGTGGCATAAAATCATGATTAAATATTGATAAACGTCTTTCAGTTAATTGTTCAATATTAGTATCATTTTCAGGTGATAAACACATTGGTATAATAGAATTTGCACGTAATAATGGTAATATTTGACGTATTGATAAACGTAATGTTGTTATTTGTGATGATAATACATTCATTTCATCAAGAATTGTTGGCCATGATGGTTGACCATGTTCATATTCTGTAAAAAAATTAGATAAAGATTGTTTTAAATCACGTACTTTATCTAATATTTGTTGTAATTTTTCATATTCTGTTGGTTTATTTAATGTTGTTGATGTTGGACGAGACATATTAGATACAAAAAAAAAAACAAAAATTTATCTGAAAAAATATATATATAAGATTTATTCATCCGTCATTATTCTGTTATGTTAAGAATCATGTGGGTGTCTCTTGCTTATGTCTTTCATCTTGTCGATGGGTGATGATCAAAAGAGCCATACCGGTGGTAGGTGAGCAACCGAGGTCAACAAATAAAGATATTTTTCTTGAAATATTATTTAATATTAAGAAAACATTATTTATTTTTATAAGAGAAAAAATTTTCCTATAGAATATTTCTATAACATGATATAAATTCAATAGATGTCTCTAGTATATTATATGCATATTCTATTTGAATAATACGAAATGGTTCATTTTATTCGAATATATTTGATAAGATGTATTAGTAGTGGCGTGACCAGGGGAGGCTAACGAGGAAACCTCTCCAGGTGTAAAATCGCTTTTCGCTCGAGACTATTGCCGTTAGATAGGCCTTAGCAAGTAGTGAAAAGTCCATAAGGGCTTCGGTGCACGGCCTTCTCTTGTTGAGTTATGAGTGTTTTACTCAATTTTTGGTCTATGCGCATGGCATTTTCGAAAAAACTCAATGGTCGAATTTCGAGCTGAAATGTTGTCCATAGATAGGTATTATGGTCACTAGAAAGTCCCCAAAGGTTGAGCCAAAATGAACTCATCCTTACCGAGCTATTCATATTTTAAAGAAACATCTGTTTGGGACTGCGTTTCAAAATAGGGACATTTTCATGAAAAGCTGATATCTCCGCAAGGATGAGGTCGTTGTGGCTCAAACCGTGGAGGCTTTCTAGTGATCATGATACCTATCTATGGACAAAATTTCAGCTCGAAATTCGCTCATTGAGTTTTTTCGCAAAATGCTATGCTCATAGACCAAATATTGGGTAAAACACTCATAACTCGAGAATAGAAGGCCATGCACCGAAACCCTTGTGGACTTTTTCACTACTCACTAAGGTTTATCTAATGGCAATAGTCTCGAGCGAAAAGCGATTTTACATCTGAAGACGTTCCCTCGTAAGCTCCACCACCAAAGCTTTGAGCCCCACTACCGACTTAGAGCTCGACCAGCTGAGCCCCTTCACCGTTAAAATCCTGGTTTCACCACTATGTATTAGTTGATTACATTAAAGAGACAAAAGATATCATAGATATAATATTTAAACAAGATTAAGATAATCTATTTTGAATTATTCGAATGCTGCATAAGAATAGTACGATCATATGAAGATTCATTGTAATCTCATTCTTTGATACTTCAAATGGTTTTTGTCATTCGTTTTTTTTTTTGTATTTATGTAATGCAAAAGAGAAAAAAAACACACAGATATGATTTAGAGTGACTTAATGACTAACTAAATGATTGATTAGTATTTTTCAGAATCTTTCATATTTAAAATGTTTTATTTCTTGATATATGAGCTGGAAATTTTTCGATCACACATGCTTCTTCATTTTTTTAATCGATAGAAGCTGTGAGAATACTTTTGAAAGGCCTAAAATTAAAGTTTGAATATGTAATAAAATGTTCAGAATTGAAACAAAATATATTTTAAGTATATCAATAAAAAGAGCAAGCACTTCTGCATTGATCATGAATTTTCTGTAGTGTTTATCAGTAACAAGAGTTTTGGTAAGAGTTTTCATGACATCTTGCTTTCTAGACTGACAAAATAAACCGAATCGTTTCTAGAGAATAGAAGCAAGATCTTCAATTATTAGCTTTCTTTGTGAACGTCTAACATACGGCTGCTGACTGAGAAAAACTTATGAGGTGATACAGTCAAGTAGAAAAAAAGCAGTGACATTAATCAAAATGTGAACATTTACTATGTAAACACAGAAATAAATAAATTCCAAGCATTTATTCATAATCTCTTAGCTATGAGTTCTTAAAATTTCTGAATCTTTAATCCCGTCAATGCACAAAGTTTTCATTTTATTTCCTCTGTTACAAAGAGTCTGTTGATCATTTCAATCGCTCGGAAACATGAAGAAACATCTTGTCTAAAAACTTTCGACTCATTGCTTATTATTGAAAACACATTCGTGCCTATATTTATTGAGATATTTTACAATAGGATGGTTAGATCACTTTTATGAAGCATTGTGTTACATTTCTAATCTTATGGATTCCGAATTTAATGTGTTCGATCTGTTTTATTTTCTATTTACTGATATATAAGTCTATGTTATTTATGTTTCAAGTGTTGTGGGTGTGGATTCAAGTAGAGAGAAAATTCAAATCTACATCCAACAAACACCCCCACACTATCTACCAAAATAATTGAAGCCTTTTGATAAATAACGTTAGCATTAACGGAAAGCTTCTGCTTCACAGTAAAAATTTGTTTATTTCATATCTTTTGTTCATGATTTATATCATAGCTAATAGACCAGATGTAGCGCATACTATATTTCTTGTGTAATGCTGATTATCTTGTTGTGATGCTGAAATAACTACAAACCAAAATAGAATAAACATAAATATTAAATAGTTTACAAAATCGGTATTGAAAAATCTAGCAAATAAGAAAAGAATCAAATTTAATCGAAACAATTTGGAAAGAAATGATGGAAGTAGATAAAAAGCCACTAATTTCATATTTTGAATGATCAATAAGAATAGAAGAAATTGCCTAGAAAATGTTTTTTGTTACGTAATCAAATAATGTTGACCATAGTGTCGACTTGATAATTTGTATCTGATAAAGTCTTCCATCTTCCGAATCAAATGATTCAACAAATTTGTTTATTGAATGAGCTGATTTTAACCACCACAAATAACAGAATAATGGAATATTAATACTGATCAAAAATGACAATAAAAGATACATGCTCAAGAGTACAAATCGTTAAATAACACGATTGAAATTGATATATTGCCGAATAAAAGTAACTATCCCACCTAATAATGATGTGTTTTTCAGTGAAACTTGACGTAATATTTGACCTGTCCAACGTTCTATTGAATCAGCTAAGGTCCCGATTGACTGACACAGTAAGAAAACTGTGATGATAAACAGTAGTTTACTAATATAACAGTCCAATGTACAAATTATTTTTGAATTTAGATAGAAAAAACTGCTCATAGAATCCACAATGGAAGATTTCCATATGAAATATTAAATAGTAAACCAGAGACCTAATTTAAACATACTTTTATTGATAATGTTTGCAAAAATGCATGCCGCCAAATAGACACACTAGCTACTGAAGAATAAATATAGAAAAAAATGAGCTGAATCATGATCAGTACCAAATCATTTCAAATACAAAACTTGACCAAAACTGTGAATTAGGAACATTAACTAAATTTGCATAAGCATCTAACTAGGTGTGAATGTGTTTGTTCTTTAGGATTGTAGCTAAGCTCTATGTTTAGTTCAACAAAATGAATCATTTTGTAAAATATGCTTCGTCTCGAGAGAGTCAAATGTCATCGCATAAGCATTGTAAACACAAACAAAAATTTTCAGCAAGTGCTGCTCCTAAACTATGTTCTGTGAAGGATATAACGTATGGAATTGAATCTTGGCGTGATATTCATCGAACCAATTAGGAGACTGATAAGCAGAATAGCAAAAAGAGTACACAAACCATACTTCATTTATCGACGTTGTTCACATAAAGTTGAGAGAGATATCAAAATTTTCGACAAACCAAATATTCTGTTCTAGTTTCAGTTTTCTCGTCAACACTTATATTTTCATTGGAATAAATGAAAAGAGTGAAACGACAAAGTACCTTTGCGCATTTTTATCTTTCAGTATTCATACTTGTCGAAAAATTATCGGTCAACAATAATTTCCTTGCTGTGTCGTTGCTAGGGACAACCTCTTTATAAACAATTTTCTATTTTCATTATACAAATGAAATGTATTAATACAAAAGAAAACAACACACAGACGGCAATTTTTATAGATGAGCATTATAATTATTGATATATTTCGGTTGTTTTAACTATACAATAGCATCAAGTAATGGCGTTATTTGATTTACACGTCACATATTATATCATCGTCTATCATATCCTGTTAGTAGAGAGTTAACGACGCTTATGTTGCGATATTTGTATTTATTTTTCAATAAGTTTACATTTTACAAACGATTTACAACAAATAAGTGTATAAATAAAGATAAGTGAAGATTTTTCAATAATATTTTTTAAATGTAGAAAAGCCTTCGTTAACAAAAATAAACTAAAAACACAAACGTCAAAACAGATATTCTAAACAACTATATAGTTTTCAGAAATGCTTATTGTCTTTGAGTAATGTAAATTTTCAAGCAAAATAAATAAATAAGCTTATAAATTTTTGTGATTTGTTTTTTAAATAATTAAATACATTTTCAAGATAATTGTTACATATTGAATGGTAAAATAGTTTTAAATTTGATGATTGGAATTTATACAATCGATAGGGAAAATTACAATTATAATTATCCTGAGCGATAATTTGGCAAAGTAGTAACATTCACTTTCATTGGTATTGAAACTATGATAATGCGATTGGTAGGCGATATTTGACTGGATCTTAACGGTTTCCAAACAATATATTTTAGCTGAAGAACAGAAAACACTAATGCTACACTCAATCCTGCCATTGATGTTCCAATCGAAATGCTCATAACTCGAAAACTCAGCGGATGTTCTTTTCCTGTGATAAACATCATTATTATAAGAGCCATAGTCGGTAGTCCTAGTATAAACAAAATTCCAACAATCATGATAATACGTCGAAGAGCATTCAAATCTCGATCTTGTCGTCGTTTAATGACTGATGTTTGATTGTTCGAATTGTTTCGAATAAATATTGTAATACGAAGATAGATCAGCGATAGAAATACAACGGGAATGCCGTAAATACTAAGAAAAATCCAAAGAAAACCTCGAATATTAGAGAGTGGTATATAACAAAAGTGTTCATTGGGTAGATAGATAATATCATGCCAGAGATAAATAGGACACATAAGAATAAAAGTTAGAATCAGCTCAAAAGGAGGTATAATTATATATAACCATGATAATTGCAACCATCTATTAGTTGAATATACAATACGACAAAGACGAAAGAAAGCCTAAGAATAAAATCAAATGAACACAAAAAAATTTCTTTAAAATAAATATTTAATAAACAACTTCATTCAGATATTCTAACGGAAAAATTTTTCTCAATTATCCAACAGATCTCTGTTCATTATTTCAAGATGAGATTCGAAATTAAATTTCCTGATGTTCATGAGAGAAATCACGTCATTTTTTCAACAATTTTATTAAAAGCCATGTCAATTCAGATGGACAAATACAGAACGAAACGGAGACCACATATGGACTTCATATATAACGATTGTAAAGGATCGTGTTTTTTTTCCGTATTTCTCTGTACACGATCGTTTACGACCGTGCCTCTTGAACCTGGGTAAGTAGTCATAAGAAAAAAGCTCTAACTATTGATAAAAATACTATCATTGACATACTTCGGATATGGAAGCATTTAAACATAACGAGAGTCCTCGCCTTAGGTTTTTAAAATAACATACATAACCAATACTCACTTGATTGATAAAAGACATATAAAAAGTACAAAAAACAGCTGAATATATGTATCCTAATAAGGTGCATGATGGTGAATCAAATTCCTTTTGGTATAGATCACCTAGTATTGTTCGAATATTGAATGTGAAAAGTAATATCATATAACCGAAAGCACTGAGATAAATATTGACACAAAGAATAATAATTGTTTTGTCTTCTCGTTTTATTCGATTATTAAAAAAATGATAAATAATAATAGTAATTACTATCAATGATATTAAACATCCAAATGTAATTTCACCAACTGTAATTATATTGAATGTAAGTCCAATTATTTTGTTTTCATTCGTAAGCATCATACAATAGATTAACATGTACCTAACGTTATACAAATAACTATAAAATAAAAATTATTATATTCTATTACAAATTATATATACCTTTGGGAAAAAAAATAGTTGTAGTCAATCTTTTGAATATATTATCAATATGAAAATATATCTTTAATAAAATAATTAAATATTCTAAAAGTGTTGAAAGTTTTTGATCAGCTTGTATAATTATGTTTTAGTTGGTACTTGTATACTAGAAAATAAATCAACTATAATGCAGAGACCGTCATGAACAGATTCCAAGGGATTGGATTTTGTCACTGTCATTACCATTACTTGTTTTTTTCTAAAAATTTTTATCTCTATAGATATATGTTTTTTACAAAAGTCATTACACATTCTACTGAGGCTTCAGATTCTCTATCATCCTAAATAGTTTTTTGTCTTTTCTTTCATTTATATGCTGAAGAATAATTTGAGTATGATGCAAACATGCTCCTTGACAAATTGTAAAAAAGAATGGATTTTTTCACTACATCTTTCATTTTTTTAACAGCAGTTCCAAATGATTGACGATGTGAAACATTGTTAGAATATATAATTACTTGTTCAAAAAATTTATAGTTAGATTTATGATAAACTAGAAATGAGAATGACACTGATACGAGAAAATCCATTTTTTAAGGCTTGCAAAGAAGATTGTTTATATATTACTCAAATTATTTTTAGTATTTAATGAAAGATAACACAAAAATATATAGAATGATAGAGAATCTGAAGCCTCATCAGAATGTGTAATGACTGTTGAAAAACATATTTCTAGAGAGATAAAAAAATTTTAGAAAAAAAAAACAAGTAATGATGATGACAGTGACAAAATTCGATACCTGGGAATCTGTTCATGACGGTCTCCGTATTACAGTCGATTTATTTTCTAGTATACATGTACCAACTAAAAAATAAATGTACAAAGTGATCGAAAACTTTTAGCACTTTCAGAATATGTAAATATTTCGTTTAAGATATACTTTTATAATGATGATAAACTCAAAAGACTGACTGAAAGTATTTCTTTCAAGTGTTATATAGATATTTGCCTAGAAATAAAAGTTTTCAGTCGATTTTTAAA
The DNA here is from genome assembly GCA_905250075.1 of Rotaria sp. Silwood1. Lineage (NCBI taxonomy): Eukaryota > Metazoa > Rotifera > Eurotatoria > Philodinida > Philodinidae > Rotaria > Rotaria sp. Silwood1. The sequence continues at coordinate 72,435 of CAJNOP010000443.1, forward strand.
TTCATTAAATATACAGAAATCTAGTGTTCGGAAAAATAGTTATATATTCTGAAAGTACTCCAAATTCCAAACGAATTTGTATCGATAAACGATCGGATTTCAATTCCTTTAATAGAAAATATTTTTAAAAATAATGAATGCATTCTCATATTTCAACAAAATAAAATTTTCTAATTTGTCTGTATGTGAGGATGAAGAGAAGATTGACACACGCACTCATCCAATGTTGTACTTGACTGATAGGGATCGATCATTTATCTTAAAGATGAATGTAAGTATCAAGGACTATTGGAATAAATACTCATTTTTCTATATATATGTTCTCATTTCTATCATAAATTTTAAACTAAATCTAGAAAGAAGCTAAAAATCATATTATTCGACCACGAGAGTTAAAGTCTATCAAAATATATCTCAATTTTTTGTCAACAAAGGTTGGAAATCCAAGTCTTGTAAAGTACAGGATCATAGGAATCTTCAGACGCTATCAAAATATATAATTATTTTTCTAAACATATGTAATGACATTCTTAAAAAGTAAAAAGTACGATAGAAATAAATTAGAAAACTTCACTTTGTTGGAATATGAGAATGACGGTGTATTAATAACGCAGTGAAAAATATTTGCTTCAAAGAACGGGAAAGAACGCGTTCCGTAAAATTAAAAGTCCTTTTTTTAAGAAAAAAAGACGTTCCAACAAAAGTGGAAAGCGTTTCAAAATGGAACCATTCAGAACACATCCCATGTTTTTTGGAACGCATTCTTAGTCGTTATTGCCTGAATTTAGATTCACTATAAGAGTTCTCGAAGAGAAGTTCAGACATAATTTTTTGAAAGATCGATTCTGATGCAACTCGACGAGCTCTATCCAATGGCGTGCTCTAATTTTTCGTAGCTCAAACTATTCTTAAAAAAATTTTTTTTGGAATCAGGACTGCCAGTTGTAAAGTATGACTAATTGAAGGTTCCACCAGTTTCAGGGTGTCGTACTTCAGAGCTGTTATTTTTGAACCAAAAGCGACGTTAAATTCAGATGAAAACGTTCATCAGTCAAAAGAGTCCATATTCTCAGGTGTTTCTCAAGAGAATGGCCAGAGATACGTTCTATTGGCTCATGAAACGGTTTCGAACGCTTTCTATTCAGATAGAAAACGATTTTTGAACTGAGAAGAAAGCATTTCGTACTAGTGTGGAACAGTGAAGAATGAATTCCTTTAGACTCAAAACTTTTCTTTTTGTTTGTGAAAATGTTCGCTCAGCTGTAGAACACATTCTTCATGTGAAAAACAAGTCTCTACATTTTTTATGAATGCATTCTCTTCCGTTATTTTTAGAAATATTTTTCACTGGGTAATCTTCAATATATTTTGTGGAACTCACATATATTTTCGAAGAAAATAGTGAGTGTATGTTTTAAGGTCAAGTTTTCGGAGAATGGAAACATTGTATATTTTGTCATTAGGCTAATGAAACTAAAGAAGATATGTAAGTTCCACATTTCAGTTGCAAAGGAACTGCGCTAACCAGCTTTTTTTTATTCGATTAAAGTAATTGAAAGTCAACGATTCTTAGATACAGAATACATATATGTAAAGAAGATAGGTCTGTTAATAGATGCTATCATGCATCTTTCAGAATCTACTGTCTTTGTTATGAATTGATAAAATGTTATTTTGAGTATTACTCAAAATAGCTTTTTTCAATATATTTCTGATAATACAAGAATAATTCATTCATAATTTTAAAAGAATCTTACATAAATTATGGATGAAAACTTGTCAAATCTTTAAAACTTATTTTATGTGTATTTTTGTCTGTATTCTTTAAGTATTAAGAAGTACTTTACAAAGAAATTTATATATGATTTGATAGGTGCTTCATTTAACTACTTATTAAAAGTCTTCACAGCGTCTTAGAAATATACCCTCCTACTCATTGATGTTTTTGAAAACATGATTAAGAAACAAAAAACCACGATTATTCTACAGAATTTATTTTCTTTTGAATCAAACAAAAATCATTATGATAGATGTATAAAAATATTCAGAAGTTAATGGTTGATAAATTACAAATTGTTTAGACATCTTTCAAAATTTTCAAAATTAGAAAATGTAAAAGGCAATCTAAAAAAAGCCCATTCCCACAAAAAATAAATACAATGATATCTATGAACATTCAATGTTACGTACAAATGATTTTTAGTTTTCACTAAAATATATTCGTGTACAATAGTAAACAACGCAAAAAACAAATAATTCAAATAATCAGATTATTAGTAAATTTTTGAAAGATTAAATTGGAAAATGAATGAAAATATAAAACAAAAATTTTCCCTCATTTTTCTTCTTGTATCATGTTTTAATAAATCTGAGAACGGCTACATGTATGAAAATGGATAAAAGTATCAAATGTTTCTGGTCAATTAATATATTGGTATTGTCAAACTTTGATGGGTGAAAAAAAACGTTGGTGAAGAATGTAATGAAAAAACTTTCTTTCACATTTAGTTTCTATCAGACATAATGCCACCATCTAAGAAGAAAATTTCTGTTGTGGACTGTTAAAATAATTACAACACAAGAAAACTTCAAGTTTTACGTTTGTCTGGAAATGAAAAGTGTGAAAAAAACAGTAATTTTGTTCTTATATTTATTTGATTCCTGGATTACAGATGAACTGGACGTATGAATATCATGATACTCATTTTAATATTTTGATAGAACGAAGATGTTGTAAAAATGTAACGGTACTATTGATAGCTGTCAAAAGAGTCACATTCACATCCTTTCTAAGAAGCAACTTTATGAAACAAAGAATTTATTATTAATGAGTCCTATATTTTATGAGAAATCCACTACTCGACTGGCAAAATGACGCCAGAATGTACTATTGAACATATCTCAACTAGAAAAATATCTTCATATCGGATGATACTATCCTTTGTATTGATGGTACTCGATTAAAATTACAACGAAAAAAAAAGATAGAAAGAACAAATGTCTAATAATATGGGCGTAATAAAGATATTAACAATTTTTATATCATTTTAAAAACAACATGATTGAAATCTCAGTAGAAATTAATTTACAGTAACTAACTTAGAAAAGAGAAACAACCTACGTCATTGTCCCTAATATATCTATAATAACGAGAATCCTCTTGGGTAAATCGTATCGACAAATTAAAAATTTATTTTTTTTTTGTTTTCACTCATTTATTCTACTTTATAAAAAGACTATTTTTGTACGGCAATCAAAGCTTACTGAAGAAAATAATGACCGTAGATATTTTTGCAATTACTCAAGAATGGATAGAGCTACAGAGGTGTGGTTTTTATCAGTCGAAAGAGAAAACATCAGGATGTCTTTTTCTCCAATGTTATATAAGATGAAATCGTTTTAACACCCACACCCATAGTAGCATTGAGTTGATGCATATAACTCCAAGTAGGATGATACGGATCTACAACCGAACCTATGTGAGGTGATTCAAATCATGTCAGCAGAAAGAGTTATGACCTTATTTATTCGTATCTTTACTCATGGCTTATCGATTCTAAGATAAGAAAAAAAAGTATACTTTTCGATAGGCTAAAGTATTTTGTATGCCACCTGAAAACAAGTAACGTTCTTCGACATTCGATTCATTTGATCTTGGACTGATAGGATAGAGATATGCAAATAAGTACACCAAGATACACACGTGTTTTAAGTAAAGTACTAAGTAAATACAAACAATTACTTAACATATAACAGTGATTTGTTTCACAAAATTAATTTTTTCTTAATATTAAATTTGATTTTTATGCTTTTCAAAAAAAAATTCAGTTTACAAGTGTGTTGTTATAGATTTCACCATAGAGATTGTGTAAAATCGTTTCAATTATGACATCTCGATACTCGGTTTTTAATTTCTAATGATTATGAAGTATAGTAAATGAAAAATTCTTTTTATCCTATATTGATATTTTTCGAATTAATGAAATTCTTCGAGTGATATGCGATTATAAAGAGTAGTATATCTAGTTTAGAATTTCTTCACTACAAGGTTCAATATCTTAAATAAAAACTTAAATTAAAAATCGTCCAATGTTTTGTCATTCTTACTATTTTGTGTCTTCTTTATGTTGGAAATAAAACTTATGTTACATACTTATTGATTGATCAACATAAAATAGAAATGAATATGATTACATACAAATATGATGTTCAGACTTATGCTTTAACTAATAATAATTATTATATCTCATTTTCATGTATAAATCGTTGAAAAATGGATTAAACCATTCAGTCATTTTATTACAATGATTGCCACTTCTAAAAGCATCCCTTATCGCATAAACACGCTCGTACACGACCGTAAATTGTTCTATATTGACGTTTGACAAGACTTACTATTACGATCGTATCTTTCCGTATTGTATACAGAGAAAGTCTTAATATTGAGTCATGTAATCTACCGAAATACGATCGTTTACGATGAAATATTGAGTGTATATGAATTTCATACTTCTCATCCTGGAATACTATTCCTTGGTACCCACCCTACGGAGTCAGTCGTACTACTACTGATACCTATAGTCATTTTGTGCCATACTTACCATATCTTCTGTTATAGCAGAGATACCCTATATCCTATTGTGTCAGTCTAGGTGAAATAAATAAAGCATGTTTTTCTTGTTCGCCAGAGGAATGAATAAGAGAAAGTTGCCTCTTCTTCACTGAAGAAAGCTTATGTGAATACAATGGCAAATGACATCATATTCGAAGTTGTAGGATCGTTTACGCTAGACATATATGCATTATACTTCGTCGTATTCGGCTTGATGAGATCCGATCATAGATAGTCTTATTTTATACTATAAACAATCGCATATGACGTTGTATACGACCATTTACGACTATCGTAGTGCTTCTCCTAAGTTCATAGAAGCTACTTATCACAAATAATTTTCCATCAAGGTTTGAAAAATGGTAGAAATTCTCGACTCCAAAAATTCCAACATAGAGCCAAAATGACAATAAAAACATTCACTAATCGTCACTATCTTTTGAAAAAAGAGAAAGCTATTGTATTCTTCAACATTTTTACTATGCAAAAGACCAAAGACGACAAGTGAGTGTCAACAAAAAAGTGTCCTGAAGTAAATACACGTAAGCGCTGGTCTATCTTTTGTAATATCGTGGTAGTACATGACTATTTACGTTCCAAAGAACGAGATGAAAAGACAACACAACGAAAAAGAATAATCGTAGTCTGAAGATTGCATGATGTTGTATACTTACTATAACTATACGTCTCTGAAGGTATGTAGAAAAAGGTTTCATTCTCATCTAATGACTTATTACTGTTAGATTATAACGAATGTGTTTCAGATATTACTGGATATTGATCAAGTTGGAGATTATTAATTTTTCATAATTTTTACTATGTAGTACTTATAAATTTCTGTTTCGACGCGGTTTGATTCACTATCGCAATTCGTTATGAATTTAAATATGAGACTGGTTAATTCTTTTATTACAATTTTGATGACATTTTTATCTCAATATTAAATGTACATTCATGTCTCCATTTTCTGTCACGCGAGATTAAAAATAACTTCGAGATTAAACCGTCTGTCTAAAATTAATCGGGATAACGTTGAACGAAAGCCAGTAAATGGGAGATAAAATCGTCAAAAAAAGATGAGAAAATCCTATTATTTTTTGTTAAGAAAAAATATAACATAAAACTTGAAAATCTAGTTGTCACGCGAGATTTTATTGGTAAATGTCACGCAAGATTATTATGCGCATAGCTGTCTCACAATTTAGGTCAGAATAGATATATATCGCTTGACTTCACATTAGAGGAGCTATAGATAGTTATGCAAATTAATCCTAGTTTGTGTATCACAGATTAATAAGTAAAAATCAAATCTATTTTGAGAGAAAATCATGCTGTTTCAGCCTCTAATTCTAGATCAAACAGGGTTCCTCATCACGAAGAAAAGATTCAACTTTAAAATTTAAAATATCGTCGAAAAATTCAACTGAAATGTGTACTATCAAAGTTGTTTGACCTTGAATTTTTAAACAATATTTAAAAAAAAAAACCTTTCGTATCTTTGGCAATTTGATAGTAATAGTCAGGAAAATTTATTCATATTCTTCTCTCATATACTACCATAAAATGCACTAATCACTGTTTTCGAAATCGAATTAATTTTTTTCTAATCCATTTTTTTTCCATAGAACGGTACAATTAAGTTGTAATGTACTTATATATTTTTCATACTTTTTCTTGACGTAGAAAGTTGAAATTTTCAGTTCTCTAGCTATAACCAGTAGTGAAATATATCGGTAAGATTAAAATACATAAATTTTCGTACTCATTTTTTGCATTATTTTCACTTTCAAAATAAAAACCTTTCTTTATTGCTATGTCCAATTGAAAGCCAACAATTAATATAGAATTCAACTAATATATATTGAATAA
>CAJNOP010000443.1:87384-127135 GCA_905250075.1 Rotaria sp. Silwood1
TACGAATATAGTCTTTGAGATGCTCTTTGAGAATCGATTTATTTAAGGAATGTGTTTTATGTTTAAAGAGGTGAATTTTGGTGAAATTTTCGGGTAAATTTGGGCAACTTCTTGATTTCCAGGTAAAGTATTACTAAAAACTTTGAAAGCTTCCAGTTTTAACACAAATCAATAATAGAAGGGTGGGTGTGGGTGTGGGCTAAGAGACGATGCATACCCACACACCCACATCCCCCACACCCACCCTTATAAACTTTGTATCGAACAAAAAACACTTTATGTACGCTTTATGTTCTTCTCTTTCAAAGAAAAATAAATGTGGAAACCTCGGATTTAAATCCGAGAGTTCGATGAACTTCAAAAAGTGAATTAGGCAGATGAGCCATCCTAGAATGTGTGGACATCAAAATTATCCTGGCAAACATTTTCTATAAACACTTCAATCCTATTGGCTACTGCTCAGCCAATAGGATTTTGGAACAAATATAGATCAGATTTGAACTCTTCGCCTTGATTTACCCTCAGAAAGTCGTTTTTCCTATAACTTGATTTCTATTGGTCACTGCTAAATCAATGCGATTTCGAAGCAAATGGATTACAGATTCGAGTTCTTCGCCCCATAAAATCTCGAGGTACCATCTCTGCAATAGGAAGATAGAGCTCTATTTATGGATCAATTAGTGCGTGCACACAAACAGAACCAATTTCTGTTTAATAATCTTTGCAATAGATGAGTTAGTCTTCTTGTCTCTTTATATTTTATATACCATTTTGTAGCTCGTGAAATTCTCTATCAAATGGTATATAATAGTTGGGGTTTTATTTTGAGTATGATAAGAAAAGTTTTTTACGAAAGCGGGAATGGGTCGATTTTCGCATAGGAAGCCATAGGAAAAAATGAGTATTTTTGCAATAACTCAGGAATGGTTCAGCCAATTCTTCTGATCTTCGAACTCGACCGAGACATTGTTAAGACTGAACTGTGTACAAAAATTTCATCGCAATTGGACTCTCCTTTCAAAAGTTATTGTGTTAACGGCCGGACATACTGACTGATTCTAGAGTGTACTCACTTTTTGAGTACACAAAAAAATATTAGAGTAAGCTGGTTTAGTAATGGAGTTACACGCATTTGTTAAGTGGACACGACTTTTGGGACACTCTGTAGTTTGCACGAGTAAATTGTAGTGTAGTTTCATACCATTAGATCGTTCATTTTTTTCTATCAAATGAATTTAAATGAATAAATTTGAGCTCAACTGGATTTAACAGCGTAGGAATGACTATTTAAAATCTTTTCGATGTGAAGAATAAGACAAAGTTTTAAAATCAACTTCACCCTGCAATTCAACACAAGTTCGATTCATATTTGTGAAACTAACTTCTTTTTTAATTCATTTATCTTGGTATCTATCCATATCTTTGGATTGGACAATAAACAACACTGGTCTCAACTGGCAGAAACTATTTTCAAGTCTTCGTATATATTATTCATTACAAATATGGAAAACACCTTGAAACTTATGAGAAAAGATATTCATCAATCATAAAATGAGGCATTGAAATAAACATCATGCAGTCATTATAACACAAGAATGCGAGTATTAGCAATCGAACAAGTCAGAACATTAGTAAACAGTGAGTTCGTCGACATTCACAACGATAAAAAGTGACAAACACAACTTCACAAAGCATTGAATTCAATACTGACTCCTAGATATTAATAACTATTCCATTAAAAACATTTTACTCTCATTGTATGCTGTATTTAAATATTCATATGTAATTCATATATTTAGTCAACAGTTATTTTTATTTGGGTGTGGGTGTGGGTGTCGATATCGCTGTCTGCTTCATCCACCCACACCCACACTCACGCCCACACCCACACCCACACCCACACACCCACACCCACACCCTGATGTTGATATATTCCAGATTACAAAAGTTGTATGTTCATCAGATAGAATCTCATTTCTGTTGTCTTTTCTTTATCACGGTTGGTGATGGCTGAGATTGTCTCGACAGCTATTAAGTCGTAGTTGCTACTTGCACTTGTCGGGCGGCATCGGCACCTGATGAAACTATTTGGTCACAATCTGTGCTGCCCAATGTATGTACCTTGCGAGGGTTAATACGTCGTATTTCATATATCATTAATTCATCACCAAAGTCTTCGTAGAGACTATTAAGTTCGATTTTGGCGACGTTCGATAGTGATCTACGAGTCAAGAAATATTCTTGAAAATATTGGTAAACACACTTTCTAAAATCTTGAGTACCAAATTGAAAACTTTTCATGAATGCTTTTTGAGTACAGTTGAAGTTGTCAGCTAATTCGTAATGATTGTTTTCCTTAGTTAAATATCTTTGATCACATAGCTCTTTGATAATAGCATCAGCTTTAAAATATTTCTTTTTTATAACAGCTGACCGGTCTGATTGAGCTTTATTCTTTTCTTTTTGGATCAAATTTTCGTCCATATGCTTTTCAGTTAGGTTTGACGAATCATTGAAAGATATTTTATCTGCTAATGCGTAAACGTATATTAGTTTTTTCTTGCAAACAAATGCCTCGCGAAATGTCTTCTCATCAAATGCAAATTTATTTGAATCAGAGAGATCAGGAGTTTGGTAATATCTTTTGCTCAATCCCACCCATTTTTCCAGCGCTCGGTTACGTGAATTTTGAAGCATGTTGCGTGCACGTCGTATCTGTGAACAAACATCTCGTGTTGCATGTCCAAATGTTTCTTTAACATGATAGATATAAACATATTTCTCTGTAATTCGTAGAATGTCAAACAGCTCAACATTGTCGATGCATATCTAAATAGTAAACAGAAGTGAAAACCTTAATATTATTGAACATTTCTACTAAGCAGTTGTTTACTAAATATTTTCATAGGTTCTGATATGGTTAAGAAAAAAGACGAAAACTAAACCTCTATTCTTAGCATAATCATCTTATACCTGAAGAGTTTCTTTCGGCCAAGCTGGTCTATAAGTTATACTTACTTTATCACCGAGAAAATGATCTTCCATACCAAGATAAGTCATGTTAAAAATGGTTTCTCGCTCTTCTGGTGGCTTTTTATGTGAAGTGGCGACTTTAGCAGATACCGAACTAGTTGGCACTGCGGAGTCCTCGTTCTCATTGTAAGCGTCTTCATTATTCTCATTGTCCCTGACGGTGTTAACTGGATTTTTTTGCTTTGTGAGTTCGAACAGCTTCTTTTGCTTTTCATTCATTTCGCTTATAAGCTGTTGGAAGTCTTTTGGCCAAAATTTTTCATCTTTCTGATCACGTGTAATAGACTCATGATATTTATATGCGTCTGATTCCTTGATATCGCGCAATGTTGACATAAAATTCTCTTGAATTCTTTTTAAATAATCAGCCGATAGCTCATAACACATATTTCCCTTCCGAATAAAATGTCTCCCAGATTCGGCATCGTAGTATTCTGCTTCTATATAATTGATTAATGGTTCTTTAACCGGTTGACCATTTTTTCGTGTGAACGAAATTTCAACATTTTGAAGTGCAGTTTCATAGACAACATTTATTTGCGCCTTGATAGAATCGTTCAAGAAAGCGTCAAGCACAGCGCTAATACTTATAGGCATTGACAACGTCTTCTCAGAGTGAATTTTGACAGTAATCTCTGATGCATCGTAAAAATCTTCGACGTATTTATGGCATAGGCTAATTGGTAAATCTGCAATTGTTGATAATGCATTATCTGATTCTTGATTAGTTGATACTGTTAAATACTGTTGTCGGCGCTGGCAATATTCAGACATCTGCAAATAGATCCAACGGTTCATTTTTGCACTATCTTCCGGCTTCGCTTTTTGAAGATCATCGAGAAAGTCAAACGCTGCCAAATCTAATTCGGCTTGAGGACTTAGTTCCGTACTATTGCTGTGTTTACAACTATCACTGGTTTTCATGTATGTGTCTCCTTGTCGTGCAATTGTGCTTAGATGATTGAGTAAATCGAAATATTTTTCTTGTGGAATCGTCTTTGTTAAGAATCGAATTAGTCTTTTATGAATCGCTAGTTGCACATTTGCCAATTTATCAAAGATGGTTTCTAGTGAGCAATTTTTCCTTAAGCTCGTTTGAACTAAAATATGCTCATTTTCTACAGCTCCTTGTTTTGATATCTGTCCACTACTAGCATAAATTTTCGAAGATTTTGCAATCGGACCATGTAACGGTTTAACATCATGCTTTTTTATTGTCTTTGGATCTAACAGACGTTTGGCGATTCGTATCGGAAAATTATAGTCGACTATGCCCTGCAATACTTCCCATGCCCATCCGGTCGTCAGTGCAAATATTTCCCATTCCGATGAGCAGTTCGAAGTCGTTATTCCATCATCTTTAGACGTAATTGTAGAGTCCTCTGCACGACAATAGTGTCTATGAAATTGCTCTACTGAGTGTTTGATTGTAGAACGGTAGAAAAAAAGTATAAAAACCAGCTTTTTCTCTGTCAGCTCGGTACTAGTTTTAATTTCTTCGGTACGAAACTTTTGAATAAATTGTGCCATGGTCGACTCGACGGATTGTGAGCAGAAATAAACGCGCATCTCATAGCCATTATTGTCCTTGGGATCCCATAATGGCGTAGCTATTGGTTGGAAATCGCTCTTTTCAGTTCTTCTTCGTCGCAAATATGCTTGAAGCCATTGTTCAATTGTTGTCGTTTCGATTGTAATTTCTCTGGCAATTATCCTTTTTAATCTAATAATGTCTATATATTGAATACTAAGTTCTCCCATTATAGGTTCGTTAACTTCTTTTTGCCGGCGAGCACTTTTATTAGGTGCTTTCTGATGTAGTTGATAGGTAGTCGTTGCAGCTTCCATTCTTCTAGGAGATCTATGCTATAGAAATAAGTGCAGAATATATCAATGGTATGATACTACTGATAGTATGTTTCTCAGCGAACAAGAGTCACTAGCATCGACTTTTTACGATTGTCAAACTTTACGGTTTCTCTTTATTGTCAACCATACTGCTAATCTTCATCTCCTGCTCCATCGAAACGAAATATAAAACCCGAAACACAATCTGTTTATGCTTGCAAAAAAATTGCACGATTGTTAAGCAATTACCAAGGTAATTAAAGTGTGCTAAAAATACAGTAGATGGTAGGTTTAGACGGTGTTTTAAGTTAAAGGCATTCATGGTAGAACGAGATGCACTTACATACAATGCATGTCAATGCAAGATCTGTTTAAACGCCTTGAAATAAAAACACATTTAAACGTAATTGTAGCGTTTTTTTTAAAGCTGCTGTTGAAACACTGTTTTGTATCATAATTTTCATGAGTCAACGCAAAAAGCTCGAGAGGCTGTACGTAGAAAATAGAAGAAAAAATACGATTGTACTGTGAAAAGCATTAGTGACTCCTCACATCCACACTAGACGCGCTCCTATAAGCCTCAGTAGTAGAGAGCAACAGATTGTAACGACAGAACGTAGAGTGAAGAGTAAAAGTTAATAAAAGGAGAAAAGAAAAAAAAATGCCTGTCAACGCGGCATCTGACGAAACTTATATATGCAACTAAGATGCATACAATGGGCTATTTAATTTCAGTCTGAATTTATCAAATAAAAATAATACTTGATTTCAAACTGAAACGTGAGTCTAGGAGTGAGGGGGGCGGGTGACTGAGGGTGTGGGTGTTGGTCTGGGGCCCACACACACACCCACACCCATGGTGCGGGTGTGGGCGCGCGAGTGAGGGTGAGGGTGTGCTTGTGGTTTTGTGTACTATAGGCTTTAGTCCCCTGCACAGGGGACTAAGAGGGGACTAAGCTTTTTGTGGGGGGGACTAAGGGGGACTTTGCAGGACTAGGGGGGACTAAGGGTTTTTAGTGAGACTACGTAGTATCAAACGAGAAAAGTTTGATTCGGAAGAAATTGGTGTGGTTTTTTTGATTTTAGAATTCAGTTTGAAATAAAATAGCCCATAGACTCCTAAGATGACGGTGAGACATTCATAAAGAACATAGAAGAGAGAAATTTTACACCATGACACTCAACATAACCAATACACTCGACGAGTTCTCTTTCTATTCTCCTAAACAAAGCCATGAAAAATATTACTAAATCAAACATCAGTGAGAATAGAGTTTAAATTGCAAGTTATTGTTTTTCTCGAAACGACCTTGAAAAGTTATTATCGATGTAACTTTATGGATGACGATTCATTTTGGAATTTTCCAAGTATCTTACTGAAATTGGAAAAAAGATCAAATTGTTGCATGCTTCTTACGAATTCCACCTCGCTAGGAACTCTAACTGAAGAAAATCAAGACCAGGTTGTTTTTCTTTCGTTAATTCTCTAGAATTGTGGCTTTTCTCGTTTACACTTTACGCTATAAATCTACTAAAGACTATTTTATCGTGACATCATTCTACGTTTTGCAATATTTCAAAAGCATTTCTGTATAACTAGGGTGTTGGTGGGGTGTAGGTGTGGGTATGGGTGTGGGTGTGGGTGGGTGTGGGTGTGGGTGTGGGTATGGGTGTGGGTGTGGGTGGGTGTGGGTGTGGGTGTGGGTGTGGGTGTGGGTGGGTATGGGTGTGGATATGGGTGTGGGTGGGTGTGGATGTGGATGTGGGTATCTATTGACATGAATATGACAGCCACAGTCACAGCCGCATTCCATCCATTCCCACTCATACCCACGCACATCCTTATTTGATTTAAACCAAAACACCTGACAGATATTCACTTGCGAAAAAGAATGATTCTATCAGGCAAATATATGACCTATATATGCGATTAATGGCAATCGTAGAATATCTCAAAAGCAAATATAAGTGAATCTCTTACAAAACACAAATAATTGCTTTCTTGCTAGGTCTTATTTTTCATTTTAAAAAACGATGTCATTCGATTGTCACGAATAAAATGTGTTTTAATAATAATTTTTCATTCTATCTATTTCATCTAAATCCAATGATAGGTCTAAGTATCAAAAATTGCACAGTTTGATTTCATGTTCTTGATGACATGACTTTTTTTAGAGAGTAAATTATTCGAGAACATATTTAGATTCTAACTCTGCTATTTTGAATAGTACAAGGTCTAGAGTCTTTACTTTCAAAAGCCCGTTTTCGGAAGCTTTTTATAAATAGTTGTTTTTTCCACTGAACGCGAAAATTTTATGAAAAACTCTCGGTTTTATAAAGAACTTGAAAATGCTTCTAAAAAGTGAAATAAAGCAAACTTAACGGTTTTTTTTGCTGTAATATTTCAAACAATCGAAACTGTACGAAGTATTCAAACAAAAATAAAGTCTTTTTTGTTTCATCTTTTTTTATTCAAACCCTTTAAGGTCATGCAATCGTCTTATTCGCTATAGAACAGTAGCAGAGGTGTTCCTCTAGGTAAAGAATATAGAACGAAGAAAAAAGTAAATTTAACATTTTCTTTGTACTTTTGTGGGCTTAAACGGTAAAAAAATACGAAGAAAAGAGAAGATAAATAACTCGTGATTTATAAGTTCGAACTGCAAAAAGATATGAAGAAGATAAGCATCTTTGCTTGTATATATATTTATATAGCCCGTAGTGTGTGGTCTATTTTTCACATCTGTCCTAGTGTTAATTTTTCAAGCAACTACTCTTCCACGACAACAAATGTGTACGCTATTTCATCGCAATCATTTATAAAAAATCCATATATCTCTCACCTACCTGGGATTACTCCTGAAACAATCGAAACCTGTTCTCGTCTTCTTCAACATAATCACGAACATTATCATATCTTCTTTAATAGTGAACGTCGCTTTCACAATCATGCCACACATTATCTTCTAGCTGCATTAGGTCTTGGTGCTTCATCTCATACATTAGAACATATCTATGAACAACAGAAACAAATTCAACAACCCATACGTCCATTTCACGATAACAAAGACTTTGATGTGAACAAATGTTTAGGTGATGAAAATTATTACGGTAACTATTTGGAATTCTTTAAAAAAGAATTGGAAGGTGAGAAATACCACGGAAAAGTCGAAGATTTAATTGAAGATTATTTATTCAATAAAGATTATCTCGATCTTGTATTCAATGGTGCTTATCATCCATTTATTCATCTTGGATATGCCTTGGAATTTCAAGTGAAAATAATGGCAGTTGAAGGATTAGCAATGGCAGCCATTGATCGAGTCAATGTCAAAGATGTCTTAAAACATTTGAATTATGATCAGAACAAAGATGGCAATAAAACAGCCTTAGACATTATTGAATTGATTATCAAAGATCAACGTTTCGACGACAAGGTTTTTTACAATGATGAAGCAACTAAAGTAGATAAATTATTAGAACGAGGTGGTGGTCCTTTGATTGCAGAATATGCTCAAATGTGGAAATGTGATTTAGATGATCTTAGACGAGCTAGTGTTTTGGTGAATGCAGCTGTCATACGACCGAAGAAAGCACTTCGTCTCGATTTCTTCCTAATGCATGCAACAACAAGTGGTTTATTCTTAGACATATTCGTTCATTCATTGAAAAAGAAAGAAAATCAATTGAAATTCTTAAAAGCCAAATTTGCAGTTGATCTTCTCTACTATGCTGCACGTGGACGACCACAGTTAAATGTGAATTATTTACTCAATGAATATCAACCATCGAAAGAACATTTATATTCAGATGCGCAAAATCCATGGCTACCTCTCATTGATAAATGTTTAACACATCGAGATACGCATCTAGTGAAGACAATAAGGGTATTGGTCTATGCTGAAAAATTTGATGGTGCACAAGAGAAAGATAAAATGTCCTATTTAAAAATAGCACAAATGACAATGGATGCTCTCTTTCCAGCCGATAAAAAACAATGGTCTCATGATGGAGTTGGTTGGGGAGAATATTGGAAAACAGTGAAAGATTCATAAATAGAATATGATTGGACAGAGGCAATGAAACCTTTTCTATATTATTCAAGACATTGTTACTTAGTTTATAAGCGAATTTTGTAGTTGACTAGTTAAAAGAAATACCGCTTGATCTTATAAAGTTAAATCATTTTATCTGTCGATATTTCGCACAATTCTATTCATCGATTTATTTGTTCGATTAGTGATCGACGAAAAGAAACTAACAATCGAGATTAAGAACATCATTCATATGTTACACTTTTCTTTTTCGTTCAGTAGAGATTAGACAAGAAAAAAAAACTTTGATATGCAATGTAAGTGATCGAAGTCGAGCGAATGACTGAATTTGACACCGAGATAAGAAAATTTCAGATTGATGTGGTATACCATCAAAATCCGAGAGTATCAATGAAATAATTTGGTTCGGCCGAAGATGATAGCACATAAGATCCAAATGATATTTTAATAGTTGATTGAAAATTAACTTGATAACTTGAATATGAGACTAAAATGGCATCAAGATAGGGACTGTCATTATTATATTTTCTTTGATCAACATCTTCGATTATTATTTGGCTAGTGGCTGGTGTTTGCTCGTCGTGCTCTTCTTTGAATGCATCTGTGTTTCATGGTTCTATGGTGCTAACCGTTTTTATGAAGATATCAAAAATATGATTGACTATTATCCAGGACGGTTTTGGAAATGGTGTTGGATCGCATTCACATTCTTCCTTTGCATTGCAAGCATTACATTTCACATTTATTATCCCGAACGATATAGAATTAATCGCATCCATTTGTATAAATAATTTCAAGCAGAACTAAATAATGTACATCCTTCAAATATTGTTGCTATATGTACAAAAAGAAAAAAAAAGAGAGAAAAGGAACGGATATGTGTGGAATTTTGCAATTGTTTTTCAATGTTTTCGAAGTTTTCTTTATTGAACGCCTTATTATGACAGGTCAAGAGGTCATTTTTCTGCCTATATCATTGTTCTCTTTATCCGTTCCTATGGCGATTTTCCACTTTTCCTATAATATATAAATTGTGAAGTCTGCTCGCATACTCATAAATTCAGCAGCACAAGTGATATTATGTATTTTCGTTATCTCAACGAATTATTCGTAATGGATAATCATGGCTTATGGCTTTACAAGTGTAAAGATACAAATATTTTTCCTATAAACACATGTTTCAGTATTGTTGTAGGTGCTTGCAAAGCTTCAATCTCTCTTGAGGGGTTCACAAATGAACAATTAGACATACTTAAGAAAGGTAAAATGTCCAAAGTGATAACTTTTATATTTTTGTTTCTTTCAGTTTTTCAAGAAAACAAATTTCCTGATCTGCAAACTAAGATTCTTCTTGCTAATCAACTCAATAGTGATGTAGAAATAATTTCTGTAAGAATCACATGTTTTGATAATTTATACTTATATAACTTTTCTCTTAATGAATAGGCTTGCTTTCTTTATTATCGTTTCACTGCTAGATTTGATGATCGTCTACGACGTTATATGGCACGTATTGCAACTTTAAAGAAGAATAGGCAACAAATTTTATTCTCTCACTTTATTGACTAATCAAACATACATAAAAAATTTTCCATAGACATGATGTACTTTCATTTTTGTTGTATAAACTAATAGTAATTACAAAAGATACGAAACTCATATTGTGCACTAACTATATTGCGAAATTTTTTCCATTTACCTGTCCGAAGAAATATTGTAATTTGAACCCATATTCAAACAAAGACTTTGAATTTAGATTTGTTCAATCATTGATTATTTATTATTCTTCATCAATTTTGACAATATGAATGCATGTTTGATTGAAATTGTCTTCCGAAATAAAAAAGTTAATGATACATGCACATTCATCAACTCTTCTCTCCCTCTCTCTACTTATGTAATTCACCAGTTCTATTCGTCTTTTCCCCATTCTTTTCTCTCATTTGCTAGTACCAGACCAATATAGAACATTCAACTCTATCCGTATTAATAACAGAATAAGAAAATTAGCGCATGACTGCTATTTTCTTTATTAGGGTGTGGGTGTGAGGTATGGATGCGAGTAAATAGAAAAAGCCAATCCACACCCACACCCACACTCACCCCCACCCCCACCCCCACCCCCACCCCCACCCCCACCCACACCCACACCCGCTTTTTGTAGACTAATGATGATGATGCTCAAAGAGAAAATGCAACTGGAACGTAAAAGACCAACTTTAAGTTTCAGAAAATATTTCCATGAAATTAAGAACATTACGCTTATCTGTGTTTCCTTCTTTTTTTTCTTTCATTCAGAACAAGTAACAGCGAAAATATCTTTGAATGTTTTCGTCTATTTTTAGTCAGATTGTTTCTTACGATATTGGTTATACTTGTATTTAAGTTATCCCTGAAACAAATAAGATAACAGCAAGTGTCAGTGCTGAAAGCGATCTATCACTGGTTTCGATGAGTTTTTCGAATCATTCCATCGAAAATTACAGTAAAAAATCAAGTTTTGATCTCTGAAATATTTTTACTTGATTGTAGTTTTATTATTTATATCTATGTCAACACTAGTTCTAATGTCTCATATCAAATGGTATCTAACTTTCTTTTTTTCACATAAAAACCTGCATTAAGACGTGCAACTCTGATAGATGTGAGCAAGTAAGTTAATACATTATAGGATATACGTTGACAGTATGTACAAATCGAGTAATTCCATATAATCAGTTAGTTGCCTGGGCGTACAAGAAATTAGTGGAAGACAGATCAAATTCCGCTTGTTTTTAAGATAAAGTTTTTTTTTTCGTTGAGTTCCCTTTGTATTGAAAAGGAATAAAATATTCGATATATAGGGGAAGAATTGTGTGAAACGACATATGATTTGTCTGTTCTTTCGAATAAAATATTTTTGATAAAAGTTCAGAGGGAACGCTTTCTTCAAAGATTTGTGAGAAAAAAGTTTGAGTTCCTCTCTTTCTTATCGTTTACTTTCGCTCAGTCTTGAAGATCATTATTTCTACAAAGAAAGAATGATTGTTTTGAAAAAGAACCTATATTCGTGCGATCTATAGAAATAGTTTAAGGTGCAATGAATGGAAAGAATGAATACGTGTCAACATGCATCGCCCACAAGCATACAATGCAAATAGAAAGAAAAAGCAGAGTACAATGATAGAATGTGTTCGATAGTTAGACGAAGAGAGATGACAACCGACGTTAAAACGAAGATTCTTTTCCATTTGGTATATTGATTATTTTTCGTATGTTCTTTCTGTCATATCAATTCATTTTGTTTGTTTGCACAAGAGCTCCAAATTTCAGTCTCATTAAACGATATAATCATATTTTTCTCATTACGAAGTCAATTAAAAACTATTTCTCTTCAAATTTCTTTTTTATGTTGTTTGCTTTCGCCGTAAATCATGTGGTGATTTATCGTCAGAATCAATAAAGAAGCATAAGAAGAAAAGAAAACTAATGATCACTGTTTTGGCATAATGACATATGCATTATACTATTTTTATTGTTCCATCGATTAAGATCAAATAGAGATCATAATGGATAAGGCAACATGTCATGACTATTAAGTATATTTCTTTTACTATTTCAATGATGTTGATGAAATCAAATACTCAAGCATAGCTCGAATATGATCTTCTTGTACCATTATCCTACTTTTTATTGCGTTTTCATTATTACGGTCGCCACTTCATTTTTGCCTGATCAATCTTCCTTCGATGCTTATGGTCTGAAAGTTGCTGCCAATGACGTACTTCTCGTTGAATCACTTCCTTCTCAAGACTCATTTTTGCTTCGTCTAGCTCCCTTTAAGTACTCGCGCATTTGCACACTTGGCTATAATGATTCAGATCAATATGTTTATGCAGTAGCACTAGCTCGACAAATGCGAGCTATTGATACAATTCGATTCGTCTTCATCGGCATTAACAAAAGAACAGATGTTCCATTTATTGGTTCATTAAATTATACAGGGATTAGTGAAGCTGCACATGTAGCTACAATAACAGTGACATCGAGAAATATCTTCTCATGCGCTGGATGGAATACGAATAATTATAAAATACATAGTTTCGATCAGTTTATGTATGAAGAAAACGATTCAAATGGTAACATGGATTTCTTTGTTGTGGCTGTTGAGTAAGTATTCCCTTCTTTCATAATCACGCTTATTACTGAGTAAGATCACAAAGAAAAAGTCCTAAATATACTGATTGTTACAATCGAACTATAATCAGGATTAATGAATTCATCTCCCTAAACTGTAACAAACTCCTATGAAACATGATTATGCATCATCATTTAAGTATATAGTGATAAAATCGAATATTCACAAACATTCGATAGATATATTAATGTTCTACTTTCGACTTTTTTGACTTGGAACTTTTAAATTGTGAGCAGATTTAAAATGTCGAAGTAAAGATGGTAAACTCAGTCGTAATTTGATAATCATTTCTATTCTTCATCATTAATTAGCGTCCGACTAGTTTGTATTATCTAAATGAATTTACTTCTGATAAAACAAACAGTTTTCAGATTCAAGTTATATTACAGTTTTTGCTTCGTAGCCCACTTATCCTTAGAAAATTTTTTGATACAATTCTTTTGAATTATTTCTAATGAAAACTATGAATAAATTTCTAAAATAAAACAGAAAAGAGAAACCTATGCTATATTTAAATTCTTAAAAGGAAAGAAAATTTTATAGAATTAAGATACATAATTTTTCATTTTGAAAACTCTAGATACTTATTGTTACTATAGTTTTACTAAGATAGAGTATGAAAGAAAGTAAAACGTTTTTAGCACAATTCTCCATGAGAAAAAAGGCACTTGTTACGCTCGAAATTTTAAATTTACAAAAATGTATTCAATGTCTACAAGTCTATAGTTGAAACATCCGAAATATTCAAAGAAAGGTCTAAAACTTCAAAATGATAATTACAAAACTAAAAACACTGCTTTCTGGTCATATGAACATATTTGCCACATTTTGCAGAATTTGCGTATATAGCGCAATCCGACAAATCTGACCACTTTATAAAATATAATATTTACATGAATAACGTTCAAGCTTGAAACTCACTTATTTTGTAGTACATAGAGCTGAGAAAGCGCTATTACGTGAATCGAAGTGTTTCAATTTTGAAGACGCTCTACTCGGGCGAGCACCAAAGAAAGTAAAAATATCTAATATGAATTCTGGCCCGAAACGAAACTATTCTTGCTTGTTGATTTACTTTCTAGTATAAAATTTAATTATTCAATAAAGGAGACAGAATAATAGTTTTAAAATTTTGAGTCTATACTTTAAGACGTTCACAACTTAAGTACAAGTAGAAATTAGTTCGAGGGTTCAGTCATGTGTATCTCAATTTCTCTAGTGATAAATTTTTTCCGCAATATTTTCAAGAATAATAGGAATTGAATTATTTGAAGAGAAGTTTGTGAAAAAGTCAGATCAGTAAATATTTCGAAACGCTATACGCTATAGTCCATTTCGATGAAAAAGAAAAGGTCACTACATTTGCAGACTACTTTGAAAAGTCTTTCTTTTGAAGTAGAATACATATTGAATAACATAGTATTAGTTATCAATCATGTGCATTTGACACATTCTTCTTTAGACCAATGGGTCAATTT
This sequence comes from Rotaria sp. Silwood1, assembly GCA_905250075.1. Lineage (NCBI taxonomy): Eukaryota > Metazoa > Rotifera > Eurotatoria > Philodinida > Philodinidae > Rotaria > Rotaria sp. Silwood1. The sequence continues at coordinate 101,976 of CAJNOP010000443.1, forward strand.
GCCTATGCGTTTGCCCAGACTTTTCTCCTTTTATACAATCTCGAAACGGATAATGTTTCCATTCAACTCGGTAATCTAACCTGGCCTGACAGCTCGTTCCTTCCACGTGCTGTCGATATTAGTCAAGATCTATTCGCTGTGGTACTTGGCTATGTGGGTGATTCGAGGAACAACTATACTCCATGCGCTTATCTACTAACCAGATCTGGTTCAAATTTCATTGTCCTTGATACATGGATATACATGCCGCCAACAGCGACCTCATGGCAAGCAAGCCTTACGAACTGGGACACCAATGTATACTCGGTAAAATACGATATGTCAGTGAGTATCAACGACGCCCAAAATCAAGTACTCTTCGGAATTCAAATAACAAACACTATTATATTGCTTAGTATCAATCGAACTACTTCAAAATTCCTCCTACCAACGCATTCACTCTCTAATGGGAAAGCGATAGGGATGGGTAAAACAGTCGGCTGGCTCAATAGTGATGTTGCTGTGATACTGGTTAATACATATTCTCTCAACTATGTTTGGTCAGCATCACAAATCTTTACATATCATGTAAATGTTAACAGTAGCTTCATCATCAAGTCGATTATACCAAACGCTCAACAGACATTAGCGCCAGAATTCGGTCCTATTCTAATATCGCTTGTCGTTACTAAAAGTGGTATCGTGATTATACTAGATTCAGAGGGTGATGTTTTTATTCTTCTTCCATCACCTCCCGGTTCATTCTCAGACACTAGCATTAAATTGATTTCGTCATTTTTACCATGCATTGGTGGTAGTTTCAGCTCTCAGCTTGACATTCAACCATGCACTCTTTGCCCTCAGGGTTCCAGTACATTTGGTTTAACTGGTCAATTGTCCTGCATATTGTGTGCAAATGATGCTTTTTGTCCACTGGGCTCAGCTTTCGGAAATATTAGTTCATCTTCTTTACTTCTCACAAGTGTCAATCAAGCACGTGCTTACCCTTTGTCGCCAAAGTCAGTTCGTTTTGAGAATATTCTAATGGAAAATATGTTTATTATTTCTGCCTCTTCATCAAATTATTGTGTGCTCGTGTCATCTTTCTTCTGGTCATTAATGATCATGTTATTAGGTGTAGTCGTCGCACTTGTTATAATTATTTTCAAATACTGCGTCACTAACTCTCAAGGAAAGAAAATACTCCAGCGTATTAAACGTTTCTTCGTGCACACAGATCTTATTGGTGAAGGTGAATTGTGGATAGGTGGTATAATTAGTTTTGCAATTCTTTTTATCTCCGTATCTGCCTATGTATTCAGTAATACCTATTATCAACGTTATCCCATTGACAATTCCAATGGCAATGTTGCATTTGCTTGTGAATCTGCTTTGACAAATGCTCAGTTCAGCTCTGGTTTGATGTCTCTCATGATTCCACCTAATGACGATGAATTACCTATATTTGAACTTCTCAATACGCAGACATTGATACTGCATATTGATTTCGTCAACACACTCTATATGTGTAGTGATGTGACTCTAACACAAATAAAAGATAAAAAATTACCACTGTCCATTTCATCATGTAATAACAGTAACGGTAGCTTATCACTTTCAGTTCTATTACCTTCGCATGGTGTGAATTTACAAATTCTGCTCGCTGGTATAAATACTATCGGTGGTATCAGTATAGGTATTCAAGGACCTGGTACTCACAAAGAGAATGTCAGTCTCGACGCTGACTATACGCTTATCAATCTCGACTTTGCTCAGTTTTTTTCAATCGTTGGTCGTGTGCTCACACAACAGCTGTCGTTCACTATGCATCTTACCAAAGTGATTAATCGAACTTATCCACTTCATGAGTACAGTCAGAAAAACTTGAGCGCTTTCTGGTTACCCTATATCTCTGCAGACGTTAACCAAATATTTGCTGAAGAAAACGAATACATATATGCAACGAGTTCGGATACGACTATTTCTCTTGTCCTAAATGAGACGCCATTTTATGTATTAAACACACAAAAGCCGATTGTCGACAAGGCTGAACTTGTTTTCACAAACATTCTATTCACTATTATGTGCGTCGAGATGTTCGGTCTCATTTTTATCGTCTTCAAACTTTTGGTTCTTCCAGTTTTCAGACATCTTTGGAAGTTTTATTGGCAGTATATTATGGCAGAAAGGTTATCTATGAAAACTTTCGATCTGGCACAAACAAACTTTTATCGCTTTTAATGTTTCCGCTTAAAAATTTACATTTTCTGTACTTGTTCACTTGTACAGATCTTTACTGATTTCAAATAAATCGAATAGTATAACAGAATTTTACAAAAAAACAAATTTTATACAAGTCAAAAAGAGAACAGACAGTAAGAATGTTGCAAAAGCACTCTTATTTCCAAATAAAATGAATATGATATTTGTGATCAACGATGTCCATAACTTATAGATCGCCAAAACTTTGACGAAAAGAAAAGCTTTTTTCGATGATTCTCTAGGTGACTATAGTCAAACTTTTTTTTAACTCAGATAAAAAATAACATAATTTGCTATGTTCGAAATTTTTTGTTTTACTTTTTTTTTTTATTTTATGCTTCAAGAACAGAATTAATGCGCGAAGGCCTACTAAGACATCATCGATGTTTCAGTAATCATTCATGTAATAAGATGTATCTACTACTAGAGGCGTAAGGAATCCAGCTGCGCCGCTGTCGCCGCCGATTTTTTCCAAAAATCAGCCGCCGCCGCCACGGAATCATAGATAGTTTTACGAATTTTTTAGCCGCTGCCATTGACATCGATACATTAGCGGTCTGTCATTTTCCCGCTTTTTAGAAGCAAAAAACGTTCTGTTTTTTCTTTTTGTTTTGGTGGTCAAAGCCGCCACCGCTGCAGAAAAACATAAAGTATAGTAGCCGCCGCCATGGAAACGAATTTTACAATTAAAGCCGCCGCCGCCAGTGTAGAAGAGCATAGAGTTTAGTACGCGCCGCCGCCATTAAAAAAAATTGCATCATTAAAACAGTCGCCGTCATTTGACCCTTCAGCTTACACCTCTATCTACTACACTATGCTAGAGGATTAGGATCGTTACAATGAGCAAAAAAGAAAAAGAGACGTGAACACACAATATAGTAAAACCTATGGAGAAGAAACATGCATAGTATCACGGCATACAAGGAGAAATACATATATGTATTACAGGTTACAACAAAAAAAAGAAGGGTGTGGGTGATGTGGATGTAGGTGTGGATGTAGATATGGGTGTGGGTGATGTGGGTGTGGCGTGTGGATGTGGGTGTGGGTATGGGGTGTGGATGTGGGTTTGGGTGTAGGGTGTGGGTGTGGATTTGGGTGTGTGGGTGTGGGTATGTGGGTGTGGGGTGTGGATATCGGTGTGGATGTGGGTGTGGGTGTAGGTGTGAGCGCACCTGGTTTATACTAATAGCCAGATCGATACCGACGCACACCCATATCCCACTCCCACACCCAGACCCACAGCCACATCCTACATTCATACCCCATACCCACCCACATCCACACCTACACCTAGAGGTGTTAGCCGATCCCTTTTCCAGCGGCGACGGCCGAAAAGTTTCAAAATACCGGCGGCGGCAGAAAAGTTTCAAAATACCGGCGGCGGCGGCGGCGCGTCAAGTCCGCCGAGGAAACCGTTTTCAGCGGCGGCGGTGGAATTGTTCGTGCGTCGTTTCCGTTTATTTGTGGTTCCCTACTACTAAAACAAACATTACACGTTCCGTTCTCACAGAAATATAACGTTATATATCTCCTTTTCTAAAAAGATTTTTCACTATACGTCAGTTTATTTTCATCAAGTCAAGACTTTCAATATTTTAAGGTACAATAAGTTGAAAAATAACAATAGCGTATGCTAGAAGCAGAAACAATAGTAGTATCATTTCAATCTACTTGTTTGTCAAAGCAAATTTTGCAATAAATAGTATTGTTACCGATCGCTTCTTTCATTTTTAATGATGTCAGTTGACCGAAGTATGACCATGCAAGACAGTGACCGGTCTTGAAAGAGCGGAGCTTGATGTAAACATTTCGAACACAGGGCGTCATTCTAGCAGAATAATCAGTCTTTTTTTCACCTGCCAGATATAATACAATGTTAACAAGAATATCAGTTGTGTCACTGAATGTGCAATGCGAACGCAACTATTTATATGTTTCATACCTTTTGTTCTCTCGCCTAATTGATTATTCAGAAAAGGAAGAAGTTCGAACTAGAGATTCTAATTCGTTCGACAGCGGCGGTGGCGAAAAATTCCTCGCCGAAACTCCCTCTTCGGCGGCGGCGGCGAAAAATCGGCGGCTAACATCTCTACCCACACCCACACCCACACCCACACCCTCAGCACATTTAGAAAAGTAAGTTAACTTATTGACGATATAAAAAGAACAATAAAATTAACTTGAATAAAGATATTCATTTTATTGCTGTATAAATATCATATTAAAAATAGAAGCAAATGGGCAATTGTATAACAATAAAAATTAAAAATAAAAAAACAGCTAAAATTTTGATATAACACGTGATATATCGGTTTATATTATAAAATTATCCATTTACTTTTATTCTTAATATGATATTTACACAGCAATAAAATGGATATCTTTATTTAAGTTATTTTATTGTTCTTTTGACATGATGAATGAGTTAAGTTATTTTTCTAAATGTGCTGATACATTTTCCTACATATATTGTATTTGTTCTTAATAGATCTGATATAGATGTATGTATAGTTGATGTTGGTGGTCTTTCGTCTGATGATGGTATCTACGTATAGATGCCGAAATATCACGTGTTATATCAAAATTTTAGCTGTTTTTTAATTTTTATTGTTATACAATTGTCCATTTACTTTTATCTTTCATATACGTAAGTTAAATTTATTTTAATTTAAATTACGAGAAATTTAAATTTATTTAAATTTAAATGGAAAATGGCATCCCTCGAGCAACTTCATATTCAATTCGGGCGTTATGTGCTGAATAATTTTATTTTCGAGGGGCTGGTTTTCATTTTGTATTCTACATTATCACTAGTGATAGATCATAGTTTTACTATTATAATTAAAATATAATAGAGTAATAGAAAGTTGGAGCACTACAAACTAATCCACAAATACTCAAGGCTCACCGAAACAAGCGGTCAGATAAACGAAGTACGCCAATTTTTTTCACGAAATCTACTTTAACTAAGTCCATGCCGTTCGAATCTAGTACACGAAAATCGCCCTGCCAGTATCTGCTTAGCACAACTTTTCAAACTGTATCAGCAGAGAAATGAAAGACTCGTCTTGGAGATCTCAATTGTCACTATGAAAATACGAGGACATGGAATGCCTGACTGACCAAAAGGAATTTTTGGCAGAAAATGAGATAGGATCATATCCAATTTCAGTACATTCTACATTCTGAACTTATATGACTACTTTTTGCTTTCAAAAATCCAATATCAACCGTATGAGATTGGATTTAGTAACAAAAATACAATGTTACATATCTTTAAATAGATCATTAATCATCTCAGAAAACATGATCTCAAAAAGCTGCTTCCATAACCTATTCTAATCGAATATATAAGTGCATTCTGCATTAATGACGATACTTTTCAAAACAACACTAGATCTATACCTCTATGACTATAATGTCGACTTTGAATTCCAGACTTCATAATTTGAGCAAAAACTTCTTCTCAACTTAAACTAATGGCAAAAATATTTCTTGAGCAAGTTTGAGATGCTGTACGATAGTCAATCTGTATATATAATTGTTTTACTGATGTATTTCGTCATCACTAGAGAGTTATTTATTTATTGTTATGAAATATAGTCAAATAAAAAGTACAACATGACAGTAAACGGAAAAAAGAATACCATACATAAGAGTAGTAAATCACTAAACATAAGCAGTGAAGGATGTATTTTTTTTATTCCTGCCATTGATGATGTTCTACGTTTTCTTATTGGTCTTTAACTATGACTTCAATTTCAACACGTTGAATCGCAGAGTCTTCCCATGGTCGTTTATTAACGAATGAAATCAGGTAATTAGCAGCTTTATCAGTATAAAATTGCCACATCCAGCATCCTAAATAAACTTGATCATTAGATTACTTTCATTTACATTGTTAACACCCATGCCATCCTTTATAGCTCGTTCTGCTATATACACACTGTAGAGCTATACTATTAGAATTTTATAAATTTAATCGTAGATATAATTAAACAATTTTTGCTTCTAATGACGATTAGGCAAACTTTATAAGATCTAACCTATAATGTAAGACATTTAACTTTGTAATATTGCAGAATATTCTGTAATTGAACGAGTTATATCGATAACATGGATGTCACTGATTATTAAAAGAAATTTTCTGAATAATGTATGCGCTTTCACTTACCCCCAACACCAGTCATGCCCGGAGGATGTTTATTCTCAACGTAGTCAGAATCAGAAGATTCAAGTTTACTTGGAGATACTTGCGTCCACATATAACCAGTAGTTGGATTGCCAGGAATTCGAACAAAGAATGTCGAATGTGAAGGGACGGAGATGGAATGAATTGGCTGATTGACGTCTATGTCAAATGTATTAAGGTTGGTTGCGATCCAATTAAATTTGGTAGAAATTCCAGTACAGCTTTGAGAAAAAGTAAAAAGAGACAAGAAGACAAATAATGGAAACAGGACCATGTTTAATATCTAGAGCATAAATGAACCAATACTAATATTCACAATACTGACTTGGCATCGAGCAATGCAGAAGAAAAATTACTACTTTCTTTATTATCTCTTTGTTAATGTGTATCAAACTCACTTTGTTTAGATTCATCAACCAATAACACATCCACACAAAAGCCAAACGACCAATGAAAAATGCAATAAACCATTGAAACGAACAAAAACTTTTCTCTTTTATTGATGGCAAATTAGATTTAATATTTCTGAGAGGATCTGTGAAAAGATCACCTTCAAAATGCACATAAAAACTCAGAAAAATTTTAAATCTCAATTTCTCTCTATCTTTATATATTCTCATGGATGAGAAGTTTTTGGTAAAAAGATGAGATCTATCGAATGCATTTAGGAATGGTGCATTAGGATTAGTATTTAATTTAAATAATAATTAGTTTAGTGTTTGAGTGTTAGACGTAAAAAGCTAATTTGTTGCGATAAACAGCATCCAAATGACATATGATGAACGTCAGTAATAATAATCGCGCGTGTTGTTTCTTTTTTCTTCAGCTATCTGAAATTTTGCTTCGAAAATATATGAGTAGTCACAGAAAATGTTGCACATCTACTACGTTTTGCACTAATACAGAACTCTCTATACTCTGATTCAGAAGGTTCAAAAAATGCTTTAAATAAGCAAAACGATAGGCAATCGTTGCTATGAAAAATGTTTTTACTATCATTCTATTATTAATTGTTCACTAATCGAGTCATTTTTAATGAACAATAGATCCAATTATGAGAAAGTTCAATTTCACTTCTTGATATTTTCTGGTTCTGGAAAAGTAAATGTTGGATTCGAAACTCAAACAGTCCGAATATTGTTAACACTAGTATAGAACTCGAAGATTTGGCTCAATTGAAAACAAAGTGTTCACATAAATCAGAGAAAATCAGCATATGTAAAAACGTTCTAATGAGTTCACCTGTTCTAACGTTCAAATGAATCCAAATCTTCAATTTTTCATGTATTCATCCATGTCTTCTCGCTTTTCACCTTACTTCACATTGCCTTCATAGTTTCTGCTCAGTTGTCTTTGTACCTCTCTCTTCTTCAGTTGAACTTATTTAAAATCATTTGACATTTGAACAGCAGAAACTCATTTGAATGTTCGAACAACATTTATTTGTTTGAATGCTATTTGTTTATATGAGCATATTCAGTCAATTGAGCTAACTCTTCAGGTTTTTCACGCACGATTGCTAAAAAAACTTAAGAAAATATCGATAAATGAAAAACATAACATGTACAGAAAGTTTCGATAAGACTCCATTAGTCTCATTGCACCAGTTTGCTAATCTAACAACTATTTAATTTCTATGGTATTTACGACATGGTAAAGACGCCTCTGACATCTGTACTCACTTATGAGGGAACCTATGGACATGCCCACCTCCAATTCTAATAATTTATACATGATTTGATAGATTATACCAAGACAGTAAATAGCCTAAAGAGATTTTTTCCGATGTCGCATTCTCAAAAAGTTATCGCACTTTTTGTTTTTAGCGCGTTTGAAGCGCTGTAAAATTAAAAATTCAATATCTTTACCAAAATATGATAGAAAAAGCTAAATTTTTTTGCAGAGATAATCCTATGACTCTACTACATATGTAGAAAATTTTAGATGTCTATCAATTATTTGTGTTAACTTATAGAATCTTGTTTATTTTTGAAGGAGAGTCGATGTATTTTCTGAACTAGATTTTTTGCTCATGACTTTCTTTTCATACTTGCACATGTTTTTACGTTACTAGCATACATCGATTTTCCTCTGTAATCAGAAATATTTTGATTAGGCAAAACGTATTAACACTGTACTTTTTTGTACCACTTGGTGGTGAAATAATAAATACAGAAAAATACGTGAAAAGAGGGAGAGACACCGTTAACTCGAAAAGGAGTATATGTAAGTGGAATGTATGTCTCGTGCTAGCACACCATGGTCACGAACAATGTATTGTTCGTTCTCTTTTCGCTGCCATTGTTTGATCTCTCTCTCTCTTTCGCTCTGACTATATGTACGGCGTATTTCTTTCCCAATATTATTTGCAACGATGAGTAACGAAATTACAAGCGTGAACAGAAAGTAATGAGCAAAAAATCTGGTTCAGAAAATATATCAAATCTCCTTCAAAAATAAAGAAGATTCTATAAGTTAACTCAAATAGTTGATAGACACCTAAAATTTTCTACATATATAGTAAATCATAGGATTATCTCTGCAAAATATTTTAGCTTTTTCTACCATATTTTGGTAAAGAGATTGAATTTTTAATTTTACAGCGTTTCAAAGGCGCTACAAACAAAAAGTGCGATAAATTTTTGAGAATGCGACATGGGAAAAAATCTCTTTAGGCTATTTACTGTCTTGGTATAGTCTATCAAATCATGTATAAATTATTAGAATTGAAGGTGAACATGTTCATAGGTCCCCTTGTTAATGAGAAAAGGCTCAATATTTGGGATGAGCCGAACAGGTTTATTAGCAGGTTGACCCGTTTTGATTCAACCCGTCCAACCTGTGACGTGGCTCATGATCCGTGTGCGGATTAGATATCTGATAGATCAGAGGTACCTGAATTGAGTGTACATCTTCGCATGTATCCACTGATTCAACTCATTAACAAGTTTCGCTTTTCATTTCTTTATACTCGTTCCATCCTTCATTCTACATATAGTTACGTTTACTAATCTCGTTCCTCTGTTCCTGTATTTTTGTAAAAGCTTTAATTAACCCTTGCATTTTTCCCTAGATGGATGAATTCTCTCATCCATTTGTCTTTGCTACATATTCATCCTAATCGTTCATCTAGAGAAGTAAAAGTGGATCTTAATGGATTCAAGATCCACCAGGGTCCAAAACTTCGGGGCTCGTTATTTTTCACTTTCATTCATGTACTTATTTCCAAGATCGTACATATATATGCATCTTTTCCGATTCTGTTGTGTTTTGAAGGTGTATTTGCAATAGTAGCAGTGTATATGAATGAGTTGCAACTTTTTGGCACGGTTGGCACTAAAATTTGAAAGTAAAGTATAACAGTTTCTAAATAGTAAATTGTATTTTACTCTATGCATGTGTTACACAGAAAAAGTCTCCCAACACTTTATTGAATATTCGCGAAGATAGAAGAAACTTTAGCGAAAATGGACCATTTTTAATGGAAAAGTCAGCAATAATTCACTAAAAGTCTACGTTGTAAAAGCTATGTACCTTGTATCTATTCGCAATAAAGCCAGAATGATTTTACACAGAGAAACAATTCGAATCCTATAAAATACTATTCATTTTGGCGCACTTTTAGTAGAAACAACATTTGAAAAGGGTTCTTCTACAGTTAATCGTATAACACTCAGTGTTGGTAAAACTGACAGTTAGTTACAATAATGCACATGGAAGATATTGTTGTCGACCGTGGAAAAAAAATAGTTTTTTCAAGATTTCGGTCGACGGGAATATCCATTAATACATGGGGCACTAGAAAAATTTTTTCGCCCGGCTCTCCTAAAAGACTTAAGCAAGAACTAACTATACCGTTATAATACCCAGAGATATTTAGGATTATGTGCAAAATTTCAGACTTCTAAGTCTTGTGCTTTATTGTAGTCCATCACTTCTTTTGTACCAGTGAGGCAGGTTACATGGTCGCGTTTTGTGTATCAATTTTCAATCCTTTAATAAGATGTGTTAGAAAAACAAACTACATCATAAGATGCAGCGTGCAAAGCTCTACAATGTACATCAGACCACTTTTTTTAATAGTTGCACGTTTTGCTTTCAAAACGAAGAAAATTTTTACCAACCACATTCCGGCCGTACAACAACTATTTTCCTTTTTTACATAGAATGAGCCCTTTTTTTCTTATTTCATCTTGTTACCACCGAATATGTTTTCGTAAATAAAAACAAAATATGTCGCAAGGTGCAGTATGAAAAGCCGTACAATATGTATAGGCAATAAAAATGTGAAACAAGAACAAAGAAATTTCTCGTTCGTGTTATTTTTTGGCGGCGTTGAAATTTGATCGCTCAAAACTTTGTCCATTTTCAGAGCAAAATGTGCAACTATCAAAAAAGCGATCTTATGTAAATTGTAGAGCTTTGCACGCTGCATCTTGTGATATCTTTTGTTTTTTTAATACAACTTATTAAAGGATTGAAAACTGATACAAAAAACGCGACCATTAAACCCTTTATGTGTTATATTAGAAATCGCGTATACCTAGGACAAAAGCAATGATAGACTACAACAAAGCACAAGACTTAGAAATCTGAAATTTTGCACATAATCCTAAATATCTCTGGGCATTATAGCGGTATAGTTAGTTCTTGATCAAGTCTTTTAAGAGAACCGGGCGAAAAAACTTCTGTAGTGCTCTATGTAAATGGAACACCGATAAAAACAACTATTGTCGAGCATAAACGACAATATAAGTACTCACCTATTAAATGACTTTCGATTTCTAACAGTATTTACTGCAATGCGAGCCTTTTATCTTGCTGATATTCAACTAAATCGTGTATATATATTGTAGTTGTTGGCTTTAAAAGTAAGAGTCTGTGAAGCTTTGCACATGACTTCATCGCAAACGAGATGTAAGTTTTGAAAAAGATAATATTTGGACGATTGTGAGAAAATGGGCAACTGCTGATATTGTTTTTACAACATAAACGAATGTTCTCCTCCTCACACTTATCTTTAAGATACTAATGCATTTGAATTAAAAAGTAATGAAGGTTGTTTTTCAGATTTAAATTTAAATGTAATAACTACATATAATGACGGATATATTTTTCCAAGTCGCTCTTGTGTTTTTGCAAATATTTTGAATAAAAAAAGATGTGACTAATGACTTTCTGTTAGTTTGTGCTTTATCAAATATTCGTCGGGAATGCACACAACAGTAAATGTTATAGAACATATTCGAAGTAACAAGGGTGTGGGTGTGGGTGTGGGTGTGGGTGTGGGTGTGGGTGTGGGTGTGGTTGTGCGTGTGGGTGGGTGTGGGTGTGGGTGTGAGTGTGGGTGTACGTGTGAGTGTGGCTGTGGCTGTGATGTGAGTGCGGTATGGGTGTGGGTATGTGTCTTCAGTTACTACACACTCACTCCCACACATCCACACCTACACCCTAGTTAGGAACAAAACAGTATTGTTGGTAGGAAAAGAACTTTCTTTTTAGAAAAACGAGAGCAAAATTGTTTCCCTCTTTAATTTTAAGATCATTTTCAAGTTTTTATATAATTTTATAAATTTAACAATTAATAAAAAAATATAATAAATAATTAATAACAAAGCGACGCGTTTCGAATTCTTCTTCAGGCTACGTGACTAACTATCCAAGATGGCTATGGTTTCATCTAGTCTGATTCCTTTATTTGCTCTCATTCAATGGGAACTAATCTCTTTGTCGGCGAGAAATATTCTATTAAAGGTGTCGTTAACTCTCTATTTACTGTCTATTGTCTGTCTAATATACTAAATCCAGGGAGGATGGGTGTGTGTGGATGTGGGACAGGAGAAACTTTCAAACTCACATCTACACTTAATTGAAAAATTTTAATCTTATGCATAAAATGATTTGCATCCTCAATTCTTTATATGTACACATTGCCGAATTGGTTGGGTTTTTATATCGTGGAAGTGAAGATTTAGACTCAGTCATTGTACAATTTTCAAAGGTATTCTTTATATGAAAATTTATAATGCCTAGTTTATCTTATAAACAGTAACAAAAGAAATATCAGCGCTAATTTAATTCTTTCTTTTTTTCTGAAATGAAATCCAGTTTATTCCGTTAAGTATATGTTCACTTGTTGCTGATGAATCTGGAATGATATATTATTAGTTCCGAATGTGATACTTGTTAAAGTCAATTAATGATTTGATGTAAACAGAAGATTGAAAAACTCGAAAGAGTACATGAATGGCTCACGTATAAGGTTACAAATAAAAATGATTGTTATGGATCATTACAAGTTATCATGGTTCGAACAATTTTCAGGATTCTGGAATATCAACAGTTTCTATGTAGGGTAAAAATATGAATCCGCAAATATTTTGTTGACTTTATGAGTCATAGGACATTCAAACGAATTCATTGAATGACTCAACGTTCTTTTATATTGCAATTCAACCTTTTCATTATTGTTACTTTTCTCTATGCGTCTTCAAATTTATTTTCAAAAAAAAAAACAAAACTCAGGCGATGCAAAACCACACAAGAACATATTGAATATGTTTCACTGCAAAAATTACTCAGCTAGCAATGACGACAATCGCAACACCACAACTATTTAGAAATATTTGCTTTCAACTCGATGATTTCCTCGATTGAATATATTGTTTGCGATGTTAATCAGATGAAAGGTCACTAGGACTACTGAATTGATTTCACAGTATGCTTTGACCATTTCGATCCATAAGGATACTTCTTCGTGTGACTGTATATGGCCAGCATATAATTTGAAAATCACGATAATCAGCCTCATAAATACTGCCTCATTGGTGTACAACGATTTCTCGAAAATACTTGATAATTGTCTAAGACTGTATCCTGGTCGTTGGCCATCATCATCTACCGCATTTTTTTGTAGTGCACCTTCTTCCCATTTCATTATATTATTTTTACAATAATGAGATACGTAATCCGAATGATTGTTATTCATGATTACGTGTTGAGGGCTGCATAATTTATCGGGAGGAGTTCGTTGTTTATGGGCACTTGCTACTTCTATTTCCTTAAAATTATCATTTGGATATCGTTTTACTTCATGTTTTTCTGAGTTATCAGCGAAGAAAGGTTCATATTTGTTGTCTGTTAAACCTATACAAGAAATATGCCGATTAGATGTAACTCTGCCAATAGTTGCCGCAATTTATTTTTGGGTGATTTATCAGGAGTTTTCAATAAGTGCATAAGTATTTTGGGGAAAAACTATCACAGAGTTGTCCAACACATATAAAATGTGGGTGTTTGGTGCGGATTAGAACGTGCATCTGGGTGTGTCGTGTGACTGTATCAGCACATCATCAGAATTAATCAAGTCGAAATATACAAGGAACTCATTAGAAAAAATAAGTTCAGATAGTCCTTCATGAATGGAATGAAGCTTCTAATGCAAGTATTTATTCTCTGAAGAATTGAAAAAAAAGACTTATCTCATATGACGATATGGCTAATGACTTTTCAATTCATATGTGATTGTATAAGAAGACTTACGTGCAGTTATCATCTGAATTCTGACGCTGAGTGATATCGAATTTCGTTGCATTTTCAAATGTAATGGTGAATTGTTAAGTAATATATTTAATTGTTCTAGTTCGTGTTTCCATGTTTTCGTGTATTTGTTCATAGAGTTAATTTTGTTAGATTTCCGACAAAGTTCATGTCTTAGCAAGTTCGATGGCGGCTCTTTTCTGAGGAAATGTTGAATATCATGAGACAATGATATTTGTTTGGCTTGCTTTGCTACTAGTGGACTTTTAACGACTAAGCAACGTACCCATTCATCGACGTTTTCTATTGATGCATATTGTTGTGTCTGATACGAATTATTACTCTGCTCAGTTATAAGCTGTTCCAACTGTTGACTGAGATCCAAACGATGTTGTGCATGATTCTCATCACAATAAAACATCTGTCGACATCTTACACAGGTCGTTGTGCCTGTTTTTCTACAACATTTGATGAAACAGCCTTCGCGTTTTGCTTCTATCATCATGTGAATATGTTAATGTCGAGTCTATTGAAGAATAAAACTAAAAAGAAATATTTGAAAGAACGAAAAGCATCTCAATTACGTCGTATCCACAAAGATTACTTAACGACAGGTAAGCATGGTTGATAAAATTTTATATGTCACTATGAAGAACGAAAACGATAGCGACAGAAAGAAACTGGGAGTAGAAAAAAGAATGCAGGTAATCAAGCTGCTTTTTTTATTTCTTAACGTCCACAAACAATAATGAATCATGTTGGAGCACTTCTGTGAGGCAACTATTTTGCTATGCAACAGAAATTTCAAAAAAGCATCACGGGTGTGGGATGTGGCTGGGTGTGGCTTATGGGTATTTTGTGTTCTCAGACGCAGACGCAGACCCACACACCCACACTCACACCCCACACTCACACCCCACATGCACATCCCACACACACCCACACCCCACACGAACACCCCACCCACACCCCACACGAACACCCCACCCACACCCACACCCACATCCTACTAACAGATCTAGGACGACCAGGTCGAGGTTTATCTTCGACGCTTCCGGTTTCGTCAAACTTTCGTACAAGACTCAAAATGTTCTTTGATGTTGGATGCGTTCGATTGAAACGATTTTGAAATTGACGAGGAACTTCAGCTGCATTTTGGTAAATGGCGTACAATTCCACAATTTCAATTTTTTCACGTAAGGACAAACGAAAACTTTTACTCATGGTGAAGAAGACGTGAAAAAAGTTAGAGCTATGTAAGCAACAGAAAATGTAAAGAGAACCAAAAAATAAACCAGTCGATAAAAGAGATAACCACTAGTATTGTTGTCTCCTAGATGCCACTCTTCGCATATATAAGTACTACAAGAGAACAAACAATAATATGCGCCGCATTGTTTTACATGTACTCTAATTGTATGCTCTTGGATCAATTACCACATCTAAATATCGTTCATATGCTCAATCTTTTACTTATCACACCTAGTATATTTGGTATAAATATCAGAGCTAACCGACAATCTATAAGATAAAAATCGAAAAAAAAGCCTATTTTTCCTTACTTTTGCGACACCCGGTATATATATTGCACACAAAATTGAATTTCATTACATTTGATAATATTTTAGAATTCAGACTTAGTTCTTTCTCACATCTATCTTCACTATATTTTTTTATCAATATCTTTCAATCTCACGTATACATATGTAATAAAAAACCTAATTTGAATCAATATTAAATTTTAACAAAACTATTTTTTACGAATAGAAAACAGCAAAAAGATTTTCTGCATGGTCTTACTGTTCAACTCATCTATAAACATAATTGTTTCTGGAAAAATAATAACGATACATGTATATCAAAACAAATTTTTCTATAAACCACTTCAGATAACTCACAACCAACCCTTGCTCAATCGATGGTCACCGATTTAAATCATTTTTATACACGTAGTAGAGGCTAATGTTTGATGAGTTTCTACACATGCTGTTTTAACAAAATATCGCTCCGTTCTTAAGTTATTAAACTTTTTCTAAGATCACCTCCATTTAAAATTACATGTTTTTTGTGTGTTTTTGGGCGACTTATATCTTCTTAAGAATATATTCGTTTCGCTTGAACTTTTTACTGTAAGTCAATCCTTAGTTGAGGTATTTTTCATTAAAGATGATCTCGATCGGACTAATCATTGATTAATTGACCTGCAGTACCAAATGCATTAAAAAAATTCATTTTTTTGTTTTTTGTTCATATGTATATATCCATTGAATGAATCATTCAAGAGAACTAAAATTTATGCCACAAAGATAGCTCATTGAGTACTAACTCTAATAAACAATTCATTGAAATTTACAAGTAGTTTATCTAGAAAATAATCAATTCAAACTTAAAGTTCTCAATTTACAAAGTACATCTTTATCATATGAATACAAAGAACACATGTTTAACATCATAAATTAATATCTTGATTCCCATTTTATGTTTCAAACTAATAAAAAAAACAACTTTTCAAACCAGTGATTTTTATTTTTTCAAAATTCATAAATCATACGATTATATTAATCTTCTAGGAGACGAAATACAAAAAGTTCCATTTTTTGCGGAAAAATTAATCAAATCTGACCAAAATCATTAGGGCTTTATTCAATCATGTGTTGGCGGTACTTACAATAAAAACTAGCTATTCTTTAACATTGCAGGAAACTATCGGTTCTGTCCAAGAAAAGGCTCACATCATCAACATAATACAATAGCAGTTTTGGTAGACACATACAAATGAGTATTTACGATTCATTGTAAATGGTCATGAATTTAATAACCTACCCTTGACTTGGACCTCTCTTGAATAAACTTTCTCATGAAGTATTATCAAAACAATGCACAAAATGCATATATTTAGATTACTGTCTGGTCTTCATTACCTCTTTGTTAACTTCTATAGCTATACCACTCTTTTGGGACATATCCAATCTACCAGAAGCTGCTAAATGATGAAAAACTTACACTAAGCTTTGGATACCTGGCGGATGTCTAAACAGCCAAGAAAAATTTAGGTAGCTCTAGCTCAATTGAGTAGCTATAGGAAAACATTTCGTGACTCTGGGATAAATAAGTAGCTGTAGGATGATTAAGTAACTATAGAATCAGTTAAGTAGCTATACAAAACCATTAAGTACACATAGATTGATTAAGTAGCTATAGGAGAACATAAAATAGCTGTAGGTGCATTAGGTAGCCATAAAAAAATTCAACTAGCTGTACTCAACACAGTACAAGAAAGTATTAGTAAAAGGATCTCTTTTAAAAGAAAGATTTAAAAACAGAGCGTTATATAGTTGTAGAGTAGAGTACAAAAAAAGGAGTTCACAGTAATTCATATGGGATTAAAATGTGAAACACGATAATTGCATTCGGCTCATAAACGTGAAGAACTTATGTTTATTGGTCATATTATTATTTCGGATGGATTAAATTAATGTATTGATGCTTTTCTTAATGATCGTACTGCTAAAATGGCAGGAAGTGGGTATAGGTGTTGCTTACCATAAGATCGAAAGGCTACACCCACATCCGACCTTGACTGGCTCCAATATTTACGTTGGATTATTATGATTGATTATTGCAATGCCTGTCTAGTAATTCATTTGCTCAATATTTTCTAAGCGTAAATAAATCGGAGGATGCTTGTCGACGAAATCGACCAAGTAAGCTAGAAGTAGTATCATGAAATGGTGTATGCATTTTCTTTATTCAAAAGCGGAGAATAAATTTCAAATAACTAGAATCTGTCAGTAATTAAAATCAATAACTTAAAATAACAATTCATCAGAAACATATACCAATGATCAAAGATTCTATTCAACAAAAATACTGGAACAAAAAGTCTTCGAAATATGACAACTATCAAATTCGATGTGTGCTTCAACATTAATTTCTACTACACTTGAAGTTAATGCTGTGAAAGTATGATATTTTTTTTTTGACATCAGCCGATTAATTTTGTGCTTTTTGTTTGCAGACATAATATTTATTCTATTCTATAAAATCCTGAAACACAATTTTCTTTTGCAAATAGACATGCACAAATAAAATATGGAGATACATTTTATGTACGGATTCATTTTTAAATACGTATCTCTACATATTGTCAATAATAAAACAATTTCTATTGTAAAAAACGAAATCTGCAAATATGACTAGTCCTACAAATAATAATATCCTGATGGTGAGTCCAGTGGATGCGAATGCGTATAAAACTGACCGTTCACGTCGACGTGCAAGATCGATCATTCGAGAATTCAGTTTGAATACATCGACTCACGGTATTCCAGGTATTGCACGTAGTCAGAGCCTACCGAATCGAATATTTTGGACGATATCTACACTTACTTTTACTGGTGTTATGGCTTATTTTATCACAGAATCGATTCTAAATTTCTTGGAATACCCCACTCAGACATTAGTTTCGGTCATAGATGATTCGACTCAAAAATTTCCAGCCGTTTCAATTTGTAATTATTCTCCACTTCGATACGATCTGTTCATCAAGGATTTTTTGAAGTATACCGATGGTCTAAATCTTACCAACACAACTAATTATACATTAACGGAAAAACAATTCATGCAAATTGAAGATTTTTTTCATTACAAACTGAACAGGAATGAATCAATGAATGGTTACTTTTTCACGTTGGAAAATATGCTGATTAAGTGTAAATTTAATCAATTAAATTGCTACAAAGAAGACTTCATCTCCTTCTCAGATGCACGCTATGGCAACTGTTATACGTTTAATGCCAAAGCGAATCATATTCGAAATGGTACTTTATATGGCTTAGCTGAAAATGGAGATTGGGGAGTTTTAGAACTTGAGTTATACGTTCATAGTCAACAGTACGTTCCGTACTGGTCCTCTGGTATGTTCAGAGATGTATTTTTACGCATAATATCAAATTTGTTGTTGTTTTCCTTTTTCTAACTCATTTATTTTAGCTATCGGACTTCTCGTTCAAATTCATGATAATGAACAAATTCCTCTAATGCATTGGAAAGGACACTATCTCATGCCAGGACGACGACAACGAATACTTTTTAGTAGAAGAACACAGTATCGTCTGGCGAAGCCTTATTCTGATTGTGATACAAAAGTTCCGTTTATGTTGCAAGTTGCATTTGATCATTTTGGTAACGCCAGTTACATTTACGAACAATACATATGTGCGATCGTCTGTATACAAGTATATATGTAAGTTTCTTTATCTTCTAATTAAAAAAAGCTCTTATAAAAAGCAAAACAGAATGTTTACTATTGAATCATGAAGCCCAATAGTAGTCGATGAAATACAATTGCTTGTAGCATACTATGATAATCTGAAGTGTATCTTTGTACTCTTTTGTTTTCTAGTTACACGAAATGCGGTTGCATTGATCCGAATGAATGGACGACTCGGTACCTTGCTGTACCAGGCACCGATAAGATAATAATTGCACCAATATGCAGTAAAGGTAGTACATGTTATAAAAAAGAGCTTGATCGCATAAACAATGACTACGACATATGGCAACAAAATTGTCCAATGTGCGCGCTTGAATGTACAACTACCAATTTTCTAACAAAAATATCGTCCCTCTTAGCTCCGATGCAATGGCTTCTGGACGATCTTAAGCCTAAAATTGAATCGCTTTCCGTACCATTGCCTGCTAACTGGTCAAATACGTGGCAATCCGAAATCTCTCAAAATTACGTTGCATTAGAGGTAGTCAGCGAATCTGCTCGAATGGAGATACTCACTGATACAGCATCGATCGGTCCCGTAGATCTTTTGTCAAATGTTGGTGGTCAAACAGGTTTATGGATTGGTATAAGTTTTCTATCGTTGATGGAAATCGCTGAAATGCTTTATCGTCTTATTCGATGCAAACTGTATAAACTCCGAAAATAAAATTGTCAGTGTTCAACAACGTCATATCGAACTGAAACACACCTATTTTAACTTAATTTGCACTAATCAATAAAATTCTTAAACGCTTTTAGTCTTAAGAAAATCGATGATATTTTTCTATTCTAATGTTGACTCAAGACATGCGTAGTATGTCTCAAATCGAGTTTTATCGCAAGTATGTGTCTCAAAATTAATGGCTCTCTCAGTATTTTCCGTACAACTTTGTCGTTTCTCATTTTCTGACCTTGTTTCAAGATGTTCTCAGCAGCTAAAAACGATATAGTTTTCAAGGTTGACAATGATTGTTTCTTAAAGCTTTCGTCAATATTTGAATATGTAATTGTTCTTTTCCAGATATCCCAAAAGCTGTATTACGATCGCTGAGTATATCAACAGATGATAAAAATGTTTTGGTGAGTTCGAAAAAGACATATCCGTAATGTATGTGACAACTCAGAAATCTTCTCTTTTAAATAATATGGAAGAGTTAAGGCATAAACATTGCTAAACACAGCAAGCTTTCTCCCTTTCTATATTAATTGAACACCTCAATACTTTTCTTCTTTGTGCTATATTCAGTCTTTCTTTTAGAGTGAATGACTGAGTCTGTCAAACAGAAGTTCAAGAATAGATGAAAGCCTTTACGAAAAAATCAACAAAGAACTTCCACGATATAAAAACAAGTTTTTAGTAGCTATTTTCATTTAAGTTTTTGAATGTTCTTCTATTTTGTTAGAATTTACTTTTTTCTTCTACTTAAAACATTTATTGGACGATAAATAGTGAGTTTGGAAACGTTCTGTTCTTTCTGAAATATGTTTTTTTTTTGTGCTTGCCATTTATTCTTAAACTCTTAAAGGGTTTCAGATAAGAAGAAAATCAGATTCGTTTTTCCGAGTTAGAGAGTACAATAGTCTAAGATTGAACTCCTCTTCAAACGCACGATCTGTCCCTGCACATTTACTGACGTTTTACGATAAATTATTGGAATATGACACCTTTTATATTAGATTGAACTATCTTTTAATAGCCAGTCGTAAATGGTTTTGTCAGTTCGTCGCAGAACATGTTGACGATTTTACGTTTTATCCGACAGCAGAACATATACTGTTTTTTTACCTTTGACCTTTGATCCTGACACATGCACACAAACTATTATATTCTCTTCATAGGACCCTTCCTTCAGCCGAGGAAACCATACCAGGAAAACAATGAGAAATTAGGGAAGAACTCCTTCAACTAGAAATACGCAAATTATGTCAATTTTTACCATATAGTTTTTATTCTATTTATCACCTATTCACGACTGAACAATGGTCAAAAAATCTTCAGTTAAACGATGAACGTTATAAAATAAGACAAGAAGCAAAACGACAGTGGTGGCATGTCTCTTTGACTGTTTATGAAATTAAATTACAAAAATATAATCAACAATACTACCATCTTGCTGCGTTTTTTGATTTATATTTCTAGATTCGAAAACCGATAGAAAGAAGCACTAACTCTAATGAATAGCCGACCGCATATTGAAAGATGTAAATTCAATTCCTGTTCTGATTTCATGATCTTTGCTTAGCGAATCCTTCATACTTATTAAGGCATGTTCATGTGTACTTTCGTGGACAAGTGTTATGATTTATTATTTTTAATCTCTTTAATTTCATTAGTACACTCACCCTCATCCCTTATTAAACTACAATCTATACTTATTGAAAAAAGGAATGATAACACTCGATGTAGCATCAAACACAGTGGTAGTACAATCATTCGTTCCCACCTTTCCATTGCATTTTGCTGGTAATGTTGTACGAGGCCATCCATGTTGCCCTGCAGTGACCTTGTATCCTATAACAATACCACCTGCTTTACAGTTCGTGTTCCACGTTTGAATTTCAACCAGTTGTTGAGGATCTGTTTCTTTCGATAGATGAGAGATTGTCGCTTTATCCTGACATCCATTGCGTGATGCCCATCCTTGTCGAAAACTGTTAACACTGACCTGCGGCGCACCGTGTGCTTGTCCACCATTGTATGCTGCCACACTGTCTGCAGTACCGTGAAAGTCGAGAATGGGTATGGCACGTTGAGTGGGACAATTTCCGTTGAAAGTAGTCGTGTAGAAAGCTGCTGAGACAGTTGCAAAGGCGGCAAACTTTGCAGCTATCCATGGTGTACAAGCTAGGAGGTTGACGAATCCTGCACCTAGACAGTTCCAAAAACCATTATTCAGCTTTCATATATTTTGCAAATCTCGGAAGAATTTTCAGAAAAAAAGTCGGGATTCCGAGCTCTTTTGGCCTGTGCAGTTGAATTCGGCTTATCACTACGACAGGGAGTGTTTAGGAAAAGAATGACAAGGCCTTGTATAATGGCTTTTTTCACTTGAAGGTACAGAAAAAAAATCTTGTAGAAAACTGACTTTCGTTGACTAGGGTCATAAATTGTTTTGGCACATACAGTAGAGTTTTCTTTCTTTCAATAAGCAAGAGTCAATTTAGAGGACAAAATTTCGTTTGCGCAAAGAAGCAATAACTTACAGAGAATGTGTTTATGACAGAAGAGAAAAACATTGTATGCATCCAACCACAAAGCCGGGTTTTTATTAAAAATCATCATTCTTTAGAAACCATGTTCAAATATCAGTTCCAAGGATCTTTTTTCCTCTGTTCAGCTGAAGCTACCGACTTTTTTCTTCTTAAGGCCGAGAAGACCTTCATTCATCAGTCGTCATGTATATCTCAGTGACGCGTTTGCTTAGATAATGAATTTGAAAACTACTCACTAAGGGAACGATAATTTTCACAATGCGTGAATCCATAGAGCGTCTACTACTTCGTGTGAAAGTTTTGAAATATTTTTTTACCTATCTAGAAAAAAGTCGAATTTTAATCAGCGTATGAGAATTAGTGACCAAACCAGGTATAACTCTCTTCTATGAGGAATCAGGCGTACTCATAAGTGGGTCGGACCGGTAGGCTGCACGATAGAAGCAAGTTTTGGTTTTTTCGTTTCACGATTTCCCAACCCCTGTGACTGATGTCAAATACTGAAAGTCACTATAAAGAATCTTTCTGAACCTGTGGCAGAGTCTCGTGAACTTTCATTCAAAAAAAACAGGAGAGGACCAGAGCTAATCCGACTTAACTTGTTCGCATTCATTATAGATGACAGCTACATCCAACTTGGTCACTTACTTGCATAATCGGAATAAACTTTCATCTTTTTAGATAGTTATGAAAAACGCATCAGCATAGTCATCATGGGATAAAGGTGGAACTCGCTCTCTCTCTCGTTTACACTGAAAATAGGCATGCAATACAAAATCCGTCCGAGAGAGGATGTTCCCAAAACAATCAACAGATAAACTTAACGCTCTCTTTTGTTTGTTCTGGAGAGAGCTACACAACATATCTAAAAAAATGTTTGACGTTGGTGATAGAAATTCCACGGATTGACACACTAATTTCACTGAATATTAAGTAACCAAAGAAGTGTGGACCGAAAAGAGCTGAGTGGTTCTTTTTAAAACCAATTTGTATAGTCGCGACGAAGTGGCAAGGGAATGTATATTTGTTACATTTGGATAAAGGATCTGATCTTCAGATAAATAGTAAAATCTACAACATACCATTACTCTTGCCGGTTGCATAGATTCGAGACGAATCGACGCAGAATGTACTTTGAAGTGTGGAGATCATTGTGTTCACAAAAGCAATCTATATTACTAACTCTTTCTGAATAGAAGTGGAAGAGGATCGAAAAGAACTCACATCATCTACATCGGGAGCAGAATATGGTGCACCTTGCCAAGCAGTCTGCCCATCCGTCCCCAGCTTTCCCTTAGGGTAGACAGCTATGATTCCCGCACCGTCGATAAGTAGACCTTTTTGAGATAATTGAGATAGATCTTCTTGTTTATCCATATCTCCATTGTGGCCATGAAAGGAGAAGACAATAGCGTGCCCTCGGTTGTTTTGAAAGTTGGCTGAGAGGTGCACCTTGTAGTGACGAACCGGTTGACCATTTGCCGCGGGAACTCTTATTGATGTCGTTTGACCCGCAGAAAAGTCACTTGGCAGAGATTTTCCACAGCCAGAACTCAGTGCAGATTCCGATGGAAGCACCATCAGAGCGAAAACGCTCGCCCAACAGAGTAGGAGTTGTTGTCGCATGAATGTCTTCGAATGAATGGAGAGACACATTTATATAAAGAAGGGCATCACATAGCAACGGCTAAGTCGCTCTTTCTCTCTTTCTCGATGGATGATGCAAAACTCATCATAAGTAGATGTTGTTTTGTAGTTTGAACAAATACTTATCTTCAATTTCTTTTTGTAAATGCGTATGTTTTATCCCATGTAACTACATTTAATATTTGTGAAACCTACACTGCAAGTGTAAAGACGCTGCTGTGAGCTCTCTCTGAGATGTGATCTAGACGTCGTCTGCTAAAGAATATATTGTGATAAAAAGAAAACTCAACAAAATGTGTATCACACATAGGAAGAAATCTTTGGTACGAAACCTTTTTCAGATCGAGAGACGAAGAAAAGTCTGGATAAATACCTTTTTTTTGAAAGTGTATCGTAGATAACAGTCTTTAAAAAAACACAAATATATAATTAAAAAAAGAAGACGATTAAGCGAGAAGTGTGTAATTGCTGGTAGCTGCCTCGTATTAGTTGCTAAGCTCTCATTTTTTTTTACTCATGTTATATGATACGAAAAAAATGAAAATTAAAGAGGAGAAAAAGCGAATCCCTTATTGGCGTTCCTCGACAACATATTCCGCAGTATTTTATTTTTTATTTGAACTCTTCGATCTGCCTTCTGTTTTATACGTAAACGAAAATGAATTCGGATCAAGCAAAATGCGTGAGCATCTATGTGAAACTGTAACGAGGCTGGTTTTTTCAAGCAAGCGAAAAGACACAGTTCTTTCTTTTCAAGGAAAATTTTAGCGCCGATGCATGTCGAGAACGTAAAGTGTTATACAGAGACTGGTACAAAAAAAAGAAATCCGGCTGAATAAGGGTGTGGGTGGGTGTGCACTGTGGGTGTGGGTGTGGGATGTGTGGTGAAGGCGTGGACCTTTTCTTCAAGCACGCCCACACCCACACCCACACCCCACACCCACACCCACACACACCACCCACACCCACACCCACACCCTCACCCACACCCTCACACACACCCTCACACCCACACCCACACCCACACCCTCACACCCACACCCACACCCA
>CAJNOP010000443.1:127235-145411 GCA_905250075.1 Rotaria sp. Silwood1
ATCTGGTTTCAGTTTATGATGATAGAGGAAATAGAGGTAAAGAGGTAAAGGAGATAATAGAGACACTGAAGGTAATGGAGTTGCTGGAGATATACACGGAAATGGAAGCAATCGAAGTAACGAAGTGGGGGTGTGGGTGTGAGATTGTTTTTAACTACATCCACACTCACACTCCACACTCACGCACCCACACACCCACCCACACCCCCACACCCACCACACTCACCCATACCCACACCCACACCCACACCCATACCCACTCCACACTCACGCACCCGCACCCACACACCCACACCCACCCACACCCTGAATTATCTGATTATCTTAGAATTTCAATACAGCGAATTTGTTTTTATCAATTAATATTGACTGAAATCTTAGCGTTGCATACATTTTTTCATATATTCGACTATTTTCTGTAAAAACCCTTTTTGAGAAGACGAATAACACTACTAAAAAATATCAAAGCTAGACTCTCTAAAAATGGGGCGGAATAGGCGATCTCTCTACATCGGTTTATTGTGCACGTGTTTATTGTATTTTTTCGTTTATTGTATATGCATTACTAAGTGACTATCTCTCTCTGTTGTTTCTTGACATAGGCTCGATTTTTTTCCCATTAAGCTTTTTTCTCTTTTTCTTCACTTATCTCTTCCTGTCATGATATGATGTTGGTATTTTTCAGTTAACTACTGCCTATCTTTTTCATGTGATCGTGTTGGGATGAATCATTTGAAAGAAGCTTATATATATATGTGTCTTGCTTATGTAGTGGTTCGTTTTTCAATTTTTATGAGGAACAAACTAGGAGTATTCATGATAGCGATTAGTATACCATAAGGAACCCTCTACAAGATAGTACTGGCATTTTATAATAAATAATGTTTTCTTAATTGTAGTCTTTAACTTATGGCAAACAAAAACATTTAAAGAACACTGAGCAGTTTTTTCTGTTCTAAATCATTTTTTTCTGTCGTTCGATCTTTTTATCATCGACGATTGCAGTAATCAGTGTCTTTCAAAACGTATTGAAATACAAAATAGTCGTATCAAGCGTCCATTTTTATGTGTTCTTATCTTTTGTTCACTTACGAATGAATGCTAGAAGAAATAATAGAATTATTTTTCTTTATCTTGTAATATAAAAATCTTTATTTTAACAGTAGCGATTTTTTTTTATAATTGATAGTATTAGCCAAGAAAGACTATCGAAAATGGCAGAATTCACTTTTACAGAAAAACTACAAAAGTAAGTTCTGTATAGTCTATCTTTTATGATGGAACTAACTAATATTGTGCAATTACACTGGCATTATTACATAGTTGCAAATATACCACGACTATTGAATGTTTTTCGTTCTTCGTATAATATACATATACGCTGTTTTACAACTAACGAACTATTGCTTTTACTATAAGATAACATCATTATAGATTCTTTCCTTTTCATCTTCAATCTATACGAGATAGATTAAAAAGAAGTTGCAAAAAAGAATTCTGTAATTTTCAATAGTCTTTCTTGGCTAACACTGTCAATTACAAAAAAATTTCCCTGTAGTCAAAATAAAATCTTTATCTTGTATTGTATGATTTTATACACCTTTATATGCTGATAGATTATTGAAGATATTCTATTAACTATTTTATTTTTAGATCAATTTTTTTTCAAACAAATCAAAAGAGAGAACAAGTGAGTTTTTGATTTCATACTTGAATAAAAAACTTGATGTGTACTTTTACTCCATTGTCAATGTTTATAACTTCTCTGTCCAATGATTTTTCGGTCATTGATATAAATGAACAACACGCTGATTGAATTATAATCGTCTATGTACTCTCCATGAAACGTTCTTTTTTCATATAACTATGAATCATATATCAAGTAGATTGTGCAATCGAACAGCTTCCATCCTTCTGCTTTCAAAAACACATGAAGATATAAATGATAGATCTCACGAAAAAGTAATGTTCTGGAGAAGATGGGCATAAAAGTACAACCCTTGTTCGGCTATTCACCTCAATCCACATTCCTAAGAACTCATGAAGCACCAACTTCAGAAAAATCCTGCCTGTTATTTAAGAATTTCCTTATTCTTCGAGCCTCATAAATGAAACAATACAATTAGAATAGAAAAGAATTCTATTTTTTAAGTTGTAGCAGAGATCCTTCAAGTTATTTTTGTTGTTTCTTAAACACTGCATCCGTCACAAAGTCTTTTAATTGTCGGCATTTTGATTTCTCAATCTGTCGGATTAATTTCCCAATATGGTGTAACACATAAAAAACTAAATGTTATGAGCGATTCATTTTCTATTGTTTTGTACCAGTGACAAAGTGAAGGTTTTGTTTTTTGTTATCTGAATCAGTATTCATCTTTTTTTCAAATGTTTAGTGTCAACAGTGGCAATGACATCAGACGAGTTGAATGCAACGAATTCAAATGAGACTAATTTAGAGTCTATAAAAATACATCGGTTATTTTATGTGGAAGATAATAGTGGTTTAAATGGCGATGACTATAGAATGGCAGGTGATTTTCAAAACATGCAAATAATCATCGAGCATCTGCGTCAGATAGATCTACAGAAAACACAAATATTTGGTACATTTGGAGATAATGCTGGCGCTGAAAATTATCTTTATTCAGTATTTCCAAATAGTCAAAGTCAAATAAAATCATTATTTACTAATGTTGAACAGATACCGACTATTTGGACAATATTTAATAGTTTAAATTTGGTCTTTTTACTAATTTGTAATGAAAATATAACGTTGGAAAAAAACACTTATTTTACCATTGTAATGCAAAGATTTTTACAAGATGTATGTCAAAATATTATCATTTGTCCATCGGAAACATTTTTTGTAAATTTTTCAACTGAACATTCATTTCATGGTAAACCACATGGATCTCGAACATATAAAATAGTAAAAAAGGAATTATTCAATATCCAAGCACCACAAAACGTTAATTTAGATGACAAAAACATTTTAAAATCTTTATTAGATGAACAATGTCGAAATGTTTTGATTACAAACAATAGTTCAATCACGTATTGTGTTAGAAAAACTTTGCAAGAAGCAAATTTAATTTCAGAAGACGATAGATTTACTAAATTAGGTGAACTTTTAAAGGCCCACTTTGATATCAGTACAGTCAATTTACGTAAAATCTTGGATCTCTGTGAAAACAGTCGAGTCTTCTTATCGTACAAACAAAAAACAGAAATAGAAAAACTAATCACAACTTATGTACAATTATATAATAATGATATAGTTCATATTGATCATGAAGCAAAGTCATCAATTCAAGAGTTAATTGGCATAAGCAAAGTATTCGGTTCTATCAGACATGAAACTGAAAAAGAGTTTAGAAAACAGCTATATCAAATCACGAAAAATTGGCTGATTAATCCAAATTGTTCTCAAGCAACTGCTGAAGATTGTGCTGAATACATTATCAATTCTTTACAAAACCATCTTAGAAGTAAACATTCTTCTCCCAATATTAAACCCCAAGAACGCTTGGATTTTATATCTCGATTGAAGAAAAATGATAAGAAAAATATCGTACGACAATTCCAGGAAAATTGCACAGACTTGATTTTATTAGAAGCTAAATCAGAAAATCAATTCAACATTCATTTTGATATTTATCCGTTGCAATATATTTCTCATTTTAATAGTGAACATTATCTAGAACATGTTACTGTCAATTCTTCTGCACCAATTCAAATTACATTCCATGAATTAAATCTTTTTATGAATCTCTCTGAACTATCTGAAGCGGATCGTCTTGCATTATCAAGAAAAATAAAACTTATTGCTTGTTTTAATACAAACGATGGTAAAAGTGAAATTATTGTCATTAACAGACCCAATATCATTAACGGAAGATTGAGTGAAAATACTGGATATACTATTTTACTGCATAAAAGTGGATGTTTTAAAAAAATATCAGATTATGCTCGTTCAGCAATTCATTTCGCATATGCATCCAATCAAAATTCACAAACCTTAGTTTTTTATCATATAAATACCAGAGAAGTAACACGATGGTCATTGACTGAATCTGGAGAAATGAAAATTCATTCTATCTTACAATTATCGGATAGTTCTCACAAGCCCGATGGCGTTAAAAGTCTTGCATTAACAGTGGCACAAAATTTACTTATTCTCATTGATTCAACTTCTACAGTTTATTCGATTGATATTTCAGGTGAAGAAATTGCCTTTACATCATTATTATATAAAAGTACGAATAATTCAACTAGCAGAACAGATTTTAAATCTGATGATGGCGAACTTTATCAAACAGTTCAAACAATTGGAGAGAAAAATCCAATATTTTTCTTTCAAACAAAATATTGTGTTGATATTATTGATCAAAATTATTGTCAAATATTTAGTATTAAATTAAAAGGAAATTCAGAATTATATAAAATGCAAATTTTTACAGATTTTGTTGATACATATTGTGTCTTTTTTAATGCAAACACTAGCGAAGTTTATTGTTTTCAAAATCTTATATCAGATACACGCATTGAACGACAAGAAAGTTCGAACAATCTAGACAAACTAACTAAACGATATGTTGGTAATCGATTATTGGATATAATTAAAAGAGGTGAAATACAGTTTGGTGCTCCCGATTCACTCGATGAAACTCATTATTATATAGTACTTTCACCGGAATACTCATCGTACTCTGATAAGATAAAGAAATATTTCAAAGATTTAAACATATCAGCACAATTAACCATAGGATGTGAAAATATGAATTCGAATAGTTCTTCTATACATATAGAATCTTTAATTAAAACTATCATTAGTCGTATACCATTACAACTTTGTACCATAGAAATGGGAACTTTAGTTCCATTGAATAATGGACGACGTGATCGAATGAATCATTTATCATCTAAATCATTTCGAATCGATATGAAAGCAAGGGAAATATCATTTTCGTATTTGGATTATTTATTAAATAATATTAATGAAAATGAAAATATTCGAATCATTGGTATCATTGGTCGTCAATCAACTGGAAAAAGTTATTTATTAAATAAAATATTTCAAACGAGATTTTCCGTTGCAGCCGGACGATGTACTGATGGAATATGGATGAGTTATGTCTTTTTGGAAAATACTCACTTTATTATATTAGATTGTGAAGGTTTATTTAGTGATCAACGAACTGACGATGAAGAAATAAAACTTATTTCATTTTTAACTGCTGTTTGTGATATAACAATTCTAAGTCAAGACTTAGGATTTAGTCGTTTTCAAGATCGTCTATTTGCTTTTCTTTCGCAAGCGGTCGAAAAAATAAATAAAAGTGAAAAATTATTTAAAGGAATATTATTTGTTGCCATACGAGACATAAGTGATATTAATGATCAGGAATCATTTGTTGCTGCTGAAAAGAAATTCTTAGATTTACAAAGTAAAGGTAAAAGTGGCTTTGTTGAACAATTATTTTCTAATACATTTAAAGTTCAATTATTACATCATTTTGAAAATAAAAATTTTGATTATGAAATCCAAGAATTACGTAAAACATTTCTAAGTTATGTCAATACCAGCTCAGACAGTACATGCCGATGGGAAAATGGAAAAACTTTGTTGGATCGTTTGAAAATCCTTCTAGTACAGTTGTATACCGATGATTTTATTGATTCTGATGAAATACATTGTGAAATGAAACTAGCAGGATTAATTGAACAAATGAAAAAAGCTTGGACAAGGTTTTACTTGGATGATGACGAGGCAAATATTGTGTCCAACGAGCAAATAATAGAAGCAACATTTAACAATAAAAAATATGTGATTAAATTGAATCATGAGAAATTATATTTGGATGAAAATGCTTCTGATCAAAATTTCGATAACATTTGTGAATTTATTTTTAATGAATTATATCCACAAAATGATTCTGCAAATGTAACTAAAGAAGAAATAAATAAAATGCGAATATTTATTGATGAAATTATTCTTGAAGTAATGAGTTATCGTCGTCAACAAGTAACACAGTGGATGATTAAAAAATTTAAACAAGAATTTCCAACTGAAAATGAAAGTATTAAAGAACGTCGAAGAAAATTCTTAAATACGATTGAACAATACACGCTTTCATTTAAATTTAATATATGTTTGAAAAAATGTTCAATATGTGATTTACAATGTATTAAAAATTCTCAACATACGCATGAAACAAAAGTTTTACTTGAGAGGAAAAAAGAAGAATTGAAAAAAGTACAAATTTCATTAGAAACCTTTGATTTAGAAAGTATTCGTGAACGTATGCAAAAATTAAATCAAGACATATATGATGCGACATTAAAGGAAAATAATCTTCGTCAAGAAATGAATTTATTATCTAATGAGTTGAAATATCTAACTGAAAAAGAAAACATTGAGACACAAATCAATGAATGTGATTCAAAAGTAGCGATTGAAAAAAGAAAGATCGATGATTGTCAGCTTAATATCAATGATATTGATCAAGAATTAAATATTCTTGTACCAAATCAAAAAGATTATCAGAGTACAACTCAATTACTGCAACATCTCGATCAAGAAATTTTATCCATATTGAATCCTAACAACTATGCTCAATTGAACCTAGTTATTGATTCATTTCATACAAAATATAAAGAAATTAGTAAGCCTGAAAATGATTTACTCTGCTTCTCGCTTGAAGAACAAACAACGGACTCAATCGAATCAACAGGTTACTGCCAATGTTTGACACCATTCTTTGTCTCTATGATGAGCAAAAATATTGATCAACTTTCCAATTATTTGTTATTGATTCAAGAGAACTTTGAATATATCGAACAACAACTTGAAAACTCCAAAGAGAATGTAATCAATACAGAAAATGAAATTAAAGAACTTGAACAAGAGAAAACTACAGTTGAAAATCAAAAGGTAGAAACAAACAAGCTGATTCAAAAGTATTCAGAAGAAAATGAAGACATCATCAAAAAGTTAACTGACATAAGTACTGAACGAGAAATATTATCAAAACAAATTGATGAAAATAATCATTCTAATGATCAAATGAACTCGTTTATTGTTGAAAAAGTCAAATATTATATGAAAGATTTACAAAAAAGACGAGTTAATTGTTCATGCTTGCACTTTTGTAATGATCATGAAAAAATCGAGACAACAAAACAACAAGAAATTCTAAGACTACAATTCTTTTTAGAAGAAAAAAAGAAAAAAGAAAAAATTATAGCTACTAATGCAGAAGAATTGGAGACCTCGAATGACAATATTCGAATTCAACAATGTAAAGAAGAAATAAATAAGAATGAAGAAAACATTACAAAAATTCTTGAAAAAATTAATACCATTCAAACAAAAATCGATTCTATTGAAGCACATCAATCGATATTGAAACAAATAGACGAAGAACACGATAAATTAAATCTAATAGTGCAAAGTATACAATCATCTGATAAAAAAATCGAGTCGAAAAAAGAGCTCTTAGCTCAATGCTTGGAAAAGATCAATGAAAAGAAAACATGTATTAGAAAATTAGAAGAAGCTGATCCTTTAGAAGAGATCGATCAAGAGAAACAGGCATTAGAGAAGCTTAACAAACAACATGAAAAAATCTTAAATGAATTCAATGAAATAGAACAACAAGTTTTAATCTTATGCCAAAATGATCCTCTATTAAGTAAAATTTTAAATGAACCGCAAGATGACAAAGATAAAGACGAGCAATTATTAAAAGATCGTCTCAATCAATTATCGAAATCCTTCGAATCTTTAAATGAAAAAAATAAACTCATCTTAAATACTTTATTATCAAACAAAACAGCGTTAGAAGAGCAAACTCAGCAATTGTTAAGTATCAACAAGAAAATTGAAGAACAAAATATCAAACACGAACAATATAAGAACGACGTTCATATTAATGAAGAACTACATATTTTAGGAAATGAACTCCTACAATTGCTTATAAATACTAAAAGCTTACTCAATATTAATTTGAAAAGATCGAATGAAATTTTTCAAGCAAATAAATTAATTCATGAACATTTATCATTATCAAATATACTAAAATCTGCCAATGAAGAATTAGTACGACTCACAACCAATAAAGAACAATTTAATAAACAGTTGTATGAGACGAATAGTATTAATCATCCAATGAACTTCGTTAATAGCCATGAATGTAATGAAAAGTACCAACAAATTGTCAAAGATTACGAAAATGCAAGTTTATATAATAAACATTTAAGACAAGAATTATCAGATGTTGGTATTTATTCTCGTTTGACAATTGATATTGAACATTTAGAAAGGGAAGCTCAAAATAAATGTAGTTGCGAGACAGATCATAAATGTTCTGGAATATGTCAAATTTGTGCTGCAGAAGATAAAACAAAACAAAATCCGTGTATGTTCAAAGCTGGACACGATGGTGCACATAAATGTGATAGTGGTCATGTATGTAAAAAATCTTGCCAAATCTGTGAAATTTATGGTAAATCAGATAATAAATGTCATTTTGCATATGAGCACCAGGAACCAGAATATCATCAGTGTGAGCGTATTCATCAATGTCCAGCAACTTGTATTTGCTCAGATCCATGCACCGTACCCTTAGAACTTAAACCTCATAGTGTTCATCAATGCAATAAGAAAGATTGTTGGAAACCATGTATATTTTCATGTGGTAAATCATGCGCGAATCAAGATCATAAACATGATATAACAGCAGAATTAGTTACAATAATTGATGGTCGTGAAACTCACCAAGTGAAGAAACATTTATGTAATGAATGCCATTATTGCAAAGGCATATGTGATGCACCTGGTGTCTGTAAACAAGAATATAAAACACAACAAAGAAAATGGACAACAGAATCAGGTCAAGAATTTATGTATGATCATATTGAAGTCGAAGAAGTTCGCGATAAATGTGGAATAAAAATACTAGCAGGGAAATCTTCTCATAGTGATATTGCAAATCATCGATGTGACGGACAACATACATGTCAAGAAAGATGTCCTGATTGCGGTTCATTTTGTAGAAATCCTCATGGACATGATGGATTTCATAGAACACTTCATCGAAATAAAGAACAACATATATTTACAAGTACAAATCCAAACGATCAAATTGAAATACGTTCAAATGAATCAGAAGAAACCATTGTAAGAAAATATAAAGTTGGAGAATCAGCTAAGCCGGAAAATTGTAGTGTATCTTGTAAACGTCGTGGTCGATCTCATTTTCATTTAGTTGAATGTCTAGGTGGCCTCACATGTTGGGAAAAAGTACTGGGTAATAAAGCAAAACATTCTGATGATACATATTACTATGAGCCAGATAATCCAAGTACAAAGAAATATGATAAAATTTTATGTTCTGCATATTGGTCACACCATAAATGGTTTCCACCTGTTAATGATATTGATAAAAAAATGATTGATACATGTAATATATATTGTACAAATCATGTCTTACGAGATCAAAATGGTTTTATTGTTAAAGATTCTTCGAAAGCCTTTTGTACATTGGATGCTTGGCATTCTGGTAATCATGTATTTGAATGTCAAAATGATCATCATGTATTAGAAATGTATCAAGGTATTAATGTATGTTTTGTTATTGATACAACAGGATCTATGGAACCATATTTTGGACAAGTTAAAACGGCTATTAATCGTATCATTAATGATAATCAGACTTTATTGGCAAAAATCAAATCAAAATGTGATTTTCAATTTTCTGTTGTTGATTATCGAGATCATGAACCAGAAGGAGATTATGTTTATCATAAGTGTGATTTTACAAGCCATACAGTAGCCATGCAATATGTGTTGAATTTGAAAAGTGGTTCAGGTGGCGATTTTCCCGAAGCTGTACTGGATGGTCTAGATGCAGCCTGCGATTTGCAATGGCGCGATAATGCTGATCGTTTACTATTTCATATATTGGATGCACCACCACATGGTCGAATATATCAGACAACGAACGCCGACAAATGGCCTGATGGTTGTCCATGTGGAAAAACGGCTCAAAGTGTGCTGCATAAAATGAAAAACAAAAAGATTTCCTATCATGTATTACATTGTACAAATCATTTAAATAAGATGATCAGTGAATTTAAAAATTATATAGATGTAAAAACTCTGAAGATTAACGATAAGATTACATTTGAAGATGCTATTGCAAAACAAGTACACCAACAGTTAATTGATACTGAAATAACATTGAGAAAAACATGAAAATGGTTGATCATTTTTCTTGCACTTTTTTTCTAGTACTCTTCTTATCATATAACCAAGAGAACTAAAGATGAGCTCATTTTACTCCATATTTATTCATGCATGTTCCTTCTTCATACCGCTTTTTTTTTCAATTATGAAATAAAGATTCGTTTAAAAAGGAGCGCATAATAGTACGTGGCCTGGATTAGAAGGGTGGGTGTGGGTGTGGGTGTGGGGTGTGGGTGTGGGTATGGGTGAGTGTGGGTGTGGGTGTTGTTGTGCGTGTTCGTGTGCGTGGTTGGGTGGTTGGGTGGGTGGATGTGAAACGACGAACTACACCCACACCCACACCCACCCACACCCTTTAAGTTTAGAAAAAGTTGTAAAATTTCATCTAACAAAAAACAGACGATCCTTTTTTTGTCTTCTCAAATTCAAAAATTAATCACGTCTGAATTCTTCTAATGAATAATCATATGTAATTGATAGATACATGATTCATTCGTTATCGACTTTGTGTGAAATATTGAGTTAAATCATGTGTAATCGTTGATTATTTTACTAGATATGATCAGAATGTTTTTTTTCTTGGGAGGAGTCATGAGAATTTTTTGAAATTGATTAGAATCTTTCATAAGACAAATAAAAAAGCTATCAGATAAATATACTGATGCTTTTTTTTATTAAATTCAATAAAATTTAATTATGTTTGTTAGAAATGAGTTCTAAATATTTCAGTCGCAACTATCTCATTCAGAGCTTTAAAGCAAAGTCTACATCAAAAACGTTGGAAGATAAATAAGAGAAAAAAACTTTCATCAGGAATCAACGAATGTATTTGAGCTGAAATGACGATAAAAGATATGTTTCATCGTTGGTCTTTATCTAATTGAAGTTTTCGAAGCTTTGATAAAAGCACAGTGAAATTTGAAGATGACGTAAACATAGTGTCATTTGTTACTTTCTACTATGTCGATGTAAAGATATTTTTTCGAGACGTAAATTACATCTTTTTCCGTTCTTTGACATGTGCTTCAAAAAAATGCTCTCGAATAGAGAAATAAAAATATTCAACAGACGATAGAGCTATAGAAACGAAGGAAGAAAAAAACGCAGATACTCTTATTTTGTTTTTGGTGAATAGAGAACGTCGAATTTTTTAACTCATTTTTTGTTCTCATTAGTGTTTGCATTTATTCGAGTGTCTGTCATTCATAGCGATTCTACTGAAGGATGACAAGATTCAGGCAAAGTTGCATATTGTCAATTTTTTGTGACATTCTACGTTGCTACAAACACCAATGCATATTAAGTTATTTGTTGTCACCTGGTTGATGAGTAATTGGAGATTTTTCTTTTCGTTTTACCCAGTGATTTTTTTCCCTTGTTGTTCTGTGTTTTTTCCAAGGCTATAGACAGACGTCTCTATAAAAAAGAGCTATGAGTAAATGAAATATGTTTTATTTGGCGACAGTATATTGTTCGACGTGGACCTTTCAATTTACTTTACAGACAAGGTATTCATCGATAATCACTTTTCAAAGCAGAATTAAACATTAGATTCTGAATGGAAATTCGAAATACGTTTGGTAATCAATACAAATGCGCTTTTAAGAAGAATTTCTCGCTCTATTCTGACGTTACCCGCTGTACAACAGACATGTAACTACTGAGTAGAGGATGTCCAAAAAGTATTCCACTACTAGTGTGCCATAGTAACTTTTAGATACTCTCATGGTAGTTTCTCAGATATACTTCCACACAATGTTCATTAAGTAGACAGTTAAAGATAAGGATTACATATCTAATCGAGTACTGCTCTACAGTTTTCCGAGTTACCCTGTTTGAAAAATCTTAGTACGCTTCGAGATCAAATCTAACATTTGACGTTTGGTTTCGTATTTTTCTCACAAAATATTCTCTGAAAATTCAAATCGTCTTCTTTTTTTACCTCACACTTAATTATATAATATTGCGAATTTTGCATCTCTACAGATACGTTGAAAAGTTAGTAAAATAAAAACTGAGGCAAAATTTTAAAACACGGCATCAAAAAATATTACTTAAAAATCAGAAAATGTATATTACAAAAAAGATGCAAGTTTCAATAAACTGTAGAACAGAGACCGAGTACAATAATATTAATGTGTGTTGAACAAAAATAAAAAAAAATAGAAATGTTAGTCAATGTTTGTAAGAATTGTTTTTTTTTAATACAATAATTTTCTTATTTTCATCTAATGTTCATTTTTGGAAAAATATCGAGATATCTGAAAAAAATATACGATTAAGAAGAAAGTTAATTTTAATAATCCGATCGTAGTGAGAAAAACATATCTAAAAAATCGACATACATTCATTGGGATATATAAAAATAAAACATTGCAGTTTCTGACATGATATAATTTAATTGATTTCTAGTCATGACTTCTTGCAATCACCCATTCTCTATTAGTCAACAAAACTATAAATCCAAACAATGATTATTTATCCGCTTGTATTTATCGTCTAATCTGTTTTTTAATAAGACTCCACTAGCCGTAATTAAATTCAGTAAGGTGCTATTATTCTTGGGTTTATTATCTAAAAAAGGGAAAGGATCTAAGAATATTAATGAGAACGAAAAAAGCGAACTTAATCTTGATTTATTTTTTTCCTTAACTGCATCGATGTATTTCTTTTTTATTGATGCATTGTAGAAAGAAAATTAGAGTACCCCGTTGAAATACACACAGAGAAGTCATAGATGCAAGTACCTATCCAAATACTTGCCGAGTAAATGTACTGGCATGGATACCTGAGATAGTACCTCCATCAGTGGTTTTACTGAAAATATTCACCGTATCTCTTTCGGATACCTTGCTGAGTCTATCTCAGTATATGGGTACCGTGAACTCAGTATTTTCAATAAGGACATTAGTTCAGTCGCTATACAACGCATTGATATTCTGATGGTTCCAATATCAAAATAGTTTTACTCTCATATAGTTTATTTTCTGGCTTACTAATGCAAATTCCTTTGTACTTTTTCTGTTTCTTCTTTCTCTTTTTATTCTAAGTGTACAGGAATATCGTTTTAATTTAAAAGCGGTAATGTCACGGATAGGAAAAAACCAACAAAGTGTAATAACATCACTACGAACGATTCCTCTATCATAAATCATCGTCCTTTCAATACAAGAAGTTGGTCATGAGATCCATTGAAACTCCAAACTTTTCCGTAGAATTATCTGATTATTATGTACAATATCGAAATAAATAATTCCGTTCACGATTACTTGGTACAACAATTGTTGAATAAGTGAAAAATCTCAGTATACCAATATAATTGCTGTTATTGGGTAGTGCAATAACTAGTTTAGTTGCTGAATTTCCAGTAAATTATATTTTGACTCCTTCTATGGTCAAGTATAAAGAAAATCCATACACATTATTCATAGTTCTGTTCTATATCTGTCAGAGTAAATAAATGTTTCATCATATATTAAATTGTTTTTTTTTGTGGGCAAACTATTGGTGCATTTCAAAAATATACTTTATCTGAAATAAGAATCATCGAGCATGTAACTGAAATAATAAAAATACAAATTAATTTGTTCTTTATAGAAAAGAAACAAGTATTTTAAAAAATCCAACATTCTTCAAACTTGTATCTAATTTTGAGGATATGTTGAAGATAAAATACTAAAGCGGAATACTATTTTTTCATTGTTTGAGGATTAAAAAATTTTCTACAAAATCAGCGGTCAAATTAAAAGCTGCTAATTGACATTCGTATTCTTCGTGTTGGAGTCCAATAGAGTTCTCCCGTGGGTATTCGATAGTACAAATACTATCTGCATGCAAAACTAATTTGAACTTAAATATTTTAATGAACTTCATCGATCGAATCCATCGATACTCTTCGTTGAACCTGTTCCATTCACTGGAGGATGAATAGAGTCAACTTCAATCTTGAATAGTATTTTTAGATGAGGATTTCATAAATGATAATTGATTATCATCTTCGACATCCTAATTTTAATTTTACGTTAATGGAAGTTCTGTTTGATGACAATCACTTTTTATTTTCAGATCAATTAAATATATAGAAAAAAAATGGAATCTACAGACTATAACCAAAATGATCGATGTTTTCCGGCTGACGGTAGTACAATACATACACCAGCTCAAGAAGTTGATCAGCCAAGTCAAGGTATGATATTTAATAATGATGAACAACGATATTTACAAGGAGGTTGTCTAGGTAATTAAACAGTAATTAAAATTTTAGTGAAAACAAACATAAATCTATGCGAATGATTGATTTTAGATTATGAAATTTCTAGTATAAATGAATCAACCAATCAAATAAACGAAGAATCTCTACAAAATGCATTGCTTGATGTATCAGTGTTGCCCAGCAGCTCTGATAATTCATCATCTGTTGCATCTACTCATTTATCTTGCAACACAGTTGAGACAAGTTCAACTTCTGTTCATTCGAAATCATGCAAATCATCAAACAAGAAAAAGGATAAAAGACAACGTAAGAATATTTTTAGAATTTTGTAGCAGCATAATCCTGATTCTTTTATCTGCTGTTAAAATTTTGATTTCTATTCGAAACAAAGATGAAACTCAGATTTTGAGGTATACTGCATAGAGATAGAAGGCTTCTTCCTTAAAGTCTTCGTAGCTGTATTGATGTGGAATCATAGAGCTTTTTTTTTAAAAATGGCGAACGAATCTGTTCGAGATAAGTCAACAAGCAATTGAAATATTCATCCAATGAGTGATCATAATGCATTATGTATAATAAAAACACACACACTATAAAGTTGATATAAATTCTATGTTATTAAATTTTAGAAAAGAATATTTATGGTTTTCATTTTGAAATCAAAGAAGAACGGAAACAGAATATGTTCGAGTAAGATATATGAATCTTATTAAATCGATTTCGACTTATATATTTGTTAGAACTGCACCTAAAGACTCAACAACATTAAAATTTAAAAATGCATCAACCGAAGTTCACATAAATGAGTTCAATATTGTCCGATATCTTGGTTGCGGAAGATATGGTTCAGTAGATGCTGTAAAAATTATTAGAAAATATCGTGAAATCGATCTTGCAGTTAAAGTAGGTCAAAATTAGAGGCAATCATTGTACTTGTTGCAGGTTTAACAAAAATTGCTGAACCTTTTCTATTAATTTATGTGACAATACGATAGAATTCATTAATTGTTTTTGTTTGAAAATCTTTAGATTGATGAAAATCAACTAAAATACTTTTCTCCTTTAAATTTTTGTAGCGAATTCCACTCATAACAAAATCGGAAGAAGCTTCTGTAATACGAACCGAATTGAACATGGTAAAAGAAATAATGAGTTCAAACACTTGTCAATATCTGGTTGATTATTACGGGTTTCTGATTGATACTGTAAGTGAGTTTTTATTTTTATTTTTTGTTTTATTATGATTAATAATGGTATCTTTTTCGTTTTTTTAAGAGACATAGTGAATTATGTATTTGTATGCAATTAATGAATTCAACGATGAAAAAATTTTATGAAACGATGCATTCATACAAAACTATTGTTTGCAGTAATTTCGATCTTTTTATTGCTCGTTTAATTCATAATGTAAGCAATTAAATTAAGAAATTTCCAGTTTAAAATTGCATTTTTCGTAGGTCGTTACAGCACTTGAATTCTTATCAGAGAAAAATTATTTTCATCGTGATATTAAACCAGAAAATATTTTGGTTAATAGTCAAGGTATTTTTAAACTGAGTGACTATGGAATTTGTTGTAAAATAGATGAAATTTATTCAAACGACTATCGTCTTATGGGAACAATTCATTATTTATCACCAGAACTACTTGGTACGCCACCCGATTTGTGTTCAAAGCAAAGTGAATTATGGGCGTTAGGAATTAGTTTAATTGAAATTATTAGCGGTCAACATCCATGTATTGGTTCGGATATTTTGGATCAGTGGGGAAAAATTCAGAGTTTCAATCCAACAATTTCTAATAAAAGTCTTTCAAAAAATATTGAAGCTTTAATTTTATCTTTGTAAGTTGCTTTATTTTGAAGTTTGATTTACATTATTATGGTTTTTAATTTTCATTAGAGTGGAAAAAGATGTTCAATATCGACCAAATTCTTACAGTCAAATTCTTAGCATGCCATTTGTTCAAAACATACCAAAAGAATCAACGATTGATGAAATAAATTTCATCGGATCAGTAATAGAGATTATTCAAGAGTTGTCTATTGAGGCTAGTGAATATTAATTGATGAATGGCACTTATGGATTGTTTCCTTGAAATCCTACTCATGGTCAACAGTTATCTTTAGACAGAAATTAAATGAAACAATAAATAAAAATTGTTTCAATCTTGGCACAGCTCATGAAAAAAAAATTCGTATAAAAACACATTCTAACGCAAACTTTTAGAGAAGAAAGCGCTATTTCTGCGTCTAAACGCATCGATTTTCGTTTTTAACGCGTTTAAATGCATCTTTTTTAATTTATAGCGCGTTTTTTTCAACTTAAAACATCACCCAAAATCTTCGTCCGCAGATGTTTAATTTTATTCGCTACAACGCGTTTATATGTCATGCAACTTAATCTTACACCCACACCCTTTGTTGAAAACATGATCTTTTTACAGACGTACTTAACGCATATGTTTTAAAGCGCTTTTTACGGGAAAACGCTTTTTTTGATAAAAGTGTTCGCACGCATATTTCAGGGTGTGGGTGTGGATGTGGGTGGGTGTGGAGTGTGGGTGTGGGGTGTGGATGTGGGTGTGAGTGGGTGGGTGGGTGTGGGTTTGATATTCTACTCACTTACACCCACACCCTATCGACCAGTGTTCATTTCGATCATCGCCATTGACACATCATTGGCTTATTAAGAATTCTCGACATGGGTGTGGGTGTGGGTGGGTGTCGGTGTGGATGTGGGTGTGGGCGTGGGTGTGGGTGTGGGTGGGTGTGGGTGTGGGTGTGGATGCGGGTGTGGGGTGTGGGCGTGGGTGTGGGTGTGGGGTGTGGGTGTGCATGTGTCCGTGCAGAAAAGAATAAACGTCACACCCACACACCCACACCCCCACACCCAGACACCCACACCCACACACCCACACCCTCACACCCACCCACACCCATACCCACACCCACACACCCCACCCACACCCACACTCGCACCCCACACCCCACCACACACCCACCCACACCCACACCCCGAAAGAAAGTCACCCACAATGCCTGGTGACAATCGAACATATCACACATGCTCAAAAGCACTCTCTATGGATAGAAAATGAATGTAGAGCTGCTTTGAAGTGTGACATGAACTGGAAGTCGGTGTGTATGGTCTCAAACTAAAAAGTTCGGGAAATTATGAAGAAAGCTTGATGGATTATAAGCGGAATCGAACCGCCACCTCTTGATACCATATCGAGTGTGCAACCAATTACACGACAAACCGAAGATATACAACGATCATGTGCTCCTTTTGTAGCACTGGGCAACATTGCATATGTATGATGCAAGACATTGCTCGCGCACATGTTTCTGTTCTTTTTTGTATCATTAGTATGATGAAATGGTCGTAGAATGTGTCATCAGTCTTGAGAGTGAGGTAGGTGTGAATCTCTCTTTATTCTCAACTAACCACCCTCACCTATGGAATGAATTGGAAAGATATGGCAAAAGTATTTGAATTTGCACAGAGTTATTCAAAATTAACAGGATCCTAAAATTACTATTCTGACGATGTTCCACCAGACAAAAAAAGAAAAAATTAGCTGGAAATTACGAAATGAAATGAATAGTCTTTCGGTCAGGAATCAGACACCAAAGTGGCCATGATATTTGACGTTTGTTTGACTAACGAGGGAACATATTTGAGTGTACCCACGCAGAGCGAATTTAAAAAC
>CAJNOP010000443.1:145511-168378 GCA_905250075.1 Rotaria sp. Silwood1
AATATGATACTACTATTCTTGACAAAGAGTTCGCTCCTTCATGACAAATCTTGTTAATTTTCTATAGCTCTTTTATGAAAGCAAAATGGTTATTTTTGCAAATTTACAAAATAATAAAAAATACTTATGATACATCTATTAGCAGAATAAGGTCTCAAATCGAAAAAGTTTGGTTTTTTTTCTTGCAGACCTAAACGAGAGCAGCTAAGATATTCATATTCGAGATATTTATTGAGATTCCTATAGGATAGAATGTTTTTAAATTCGCTCTGCGTGGGTACACTCAAATATGTTCCCTCGTAAGTCTCTGCTGATGGACATGTCAACAGTAGCTACATACCGTGCTCATACTCTCACCCTCAAAATGTTGAGGGTGATCAATAGAAAATCTCGTCTAATATGTACAACCTCGAAAATGGTATAAACAATCAAATTATTTTTCTTTTATCTTTTTTACTTTTTCATTTTCTTTCTTATCATGTGTATCATAATGTTTGCACAGAACCGATAAAAATGGAAGAAAAAGAAATAAAAAAAACACCAGCACATTCGCCGGATTGACACCTATACAGTAAGTAAGGGAATGTAATTTTTTTCTTTCGTTCTCGTAACTATGTAAGATATAGCGAAGTAAAAAACAATAAAAAAAAATGTCACTCGTGATGAAAGCAACTATAAATGCACTGTGTTTGTGATATTAGAATATCCGCAAGAAAAAATAGTTATTATCCCATATTCGTTTATTTTTATTAAAAAAAATTATTTTTCGTCTTTTTGATATTACAAATGTTTGCAAAAAAAACTTGCGCAAAATCAAATATTTCTTTAACCGTTTTTCTAGTTGTTAGAAGCAATTATACAACTTATTTTTGTATTAGTAGATCACTGCTAGACATATTCCAGGTTGAACAATACGGCACGTACACTACTGTTTACATGCTGCATTCACATCGTTTTTATAAAATGCTTTTGAACTAGATATAGTTGTCATCAAGCTGTACTCAACCATTAGATCTTATTGAGAAACGTATTGTAATGTTGATATATCCTGCCTATACCAAAATCCCGATATTTTACTAGAAAAAGTGGGTTAGAGATATATTTAAATTCAAGTACTCTATGGAAAGTAAAAATTTGCACAACCGCACTGAACGTATACATACTTTCAAAGAAATCTATCTGATCTCTCTATTTTTTTGATTTTATTTACACAAATATGAAATTCTAAATATAGTGTTCTT
Source organism: Rotaria sp. Silwood1 (assembly GCA_905250075.1). Lineage (NCBI taxonomy): Eukaryota > Metazoa > Rotifera > Eurotatoria > Philodinida > Philodinidae > Rotaria > Rotaria sp. Silwood1. Next base: position 146,753 of record CAJNOP010000443.1, read on the forward strand.
GTATTCCAAAATTTTTGAAATAGATTTCTTTTCGGAAAATGTCATTGAATTTAGTTGATAACGAAGAAGAACAAGTCACCATTGAAAATGAATGGTTAAAATCATGTTATAGTAATGAAACAGAAATCAAAGAATTATTATTAAATATTAAAAAAGATAAATTAGATATAAATAAAATGATCGATAATACTGGAACTAGTTTATTACATATTTGTGCCTTACGTGGTTATGATAAGTTATTATCGTATATGTTAAATGAATTTGATAATTATTTTAATATTAACGTAAATATAATTGATAAATATGGACATACACCATTACATTGGGCATGTATGGAAAATAATGTTGAATGTTTAAATATATTAATTAAACATAATAATATTAATTTAAACATGAGAAATTTTGATGCTTTATTTATAATTGATCATCAAACACCCATATATTTAATTGGTGGTCAAACATGTTTACATTTTGCTTGTGAATATGGTCATATTGAATGTGTTTCATTATTATTACAAAATATGGAAACGAAATCAATAATGATTGAAGATTTTAATGGTTATACACCTTTAGATTTAGCAATTATGAATTCAACACGTAATGATAAATGTTATGAAATTGTTAAATTATTGAATCAATTTAATATGAATGAAAATATTGATGATAAAAATACACAAATATTGAATCGAAATGATTATTTTATTCAATTTTGTAAAGATAAATTAAAAGTTCAAAAACGTACTGAAAGCAAAATGAAAGATACTTTACCAAATATGCATGGAAATTGTTGTCATACATGTCGAAAATTTTATCAAATATCCCTTGATGATACAAACGAAAAATGATTCCATTGAAATGATATTTTTAAACATTTTGATAACAATAAACTCAACATAATAAATATGTGATCTGTTAAATTTAATCTTTATAATATAAAATTTTTTCAAAAGGGTGGGGTGTAGGTGTGGGTGTGGGTGTCGATGTTCTATTAATTCACACCCACACCCACACCCACACCCACACCCACCCCCACCCCCACCCCCACCCCCCCCCACCCACGTTAACTTCATCTTTGCCTTGAGTCACCTTTTTTGCGGAGGAAGTGACAAGCAGATTGTTGTTGTTGGTCGTTCTGTTAGCAACAAGAAACTTCTGTGCGCGCATTCATTTTCAATGCCATAGTTGCATATATTCCTCGGTTGGACTTTTAACTAACTCAAGGCCATTGCTTCCTGTGGTCGTCTCACTTTGCTTGCAGTTACATTTTTCTCTTTCTTTCTTCTCTGCACCGCTCGTTGGGAAGTTAGCGAACGGTTCGGGAGATCGACGAAAAAGCCATCGACTGTTTGCTACGAATTGCCATTGAAAAAACGCTACAAAGTTGACAATTTTATCGTCAGTGGGATTCGGCCAGGAGCCAAAAACAACGAACAGAGACATGATGTCACTGTTTTATGAAGAAACAGTAAAAGAATATATTCATGTCGAAGAAGAAACTCAGATCGATTGTTTCTGCCGCGGAAACTGCTAACGAAAAAGACCATAATTGTCATGAATAGGAGGCGACACGCTCACAAAAAATGAGCTGTTGAAAAAGCTCCCTGAACTGAACTGTTCGAACAGCTCATTTGAGCGAACTGAACTTTTTCTAGGGATACCCGTAGCTTCTCAAGGATGTGGGTGTGGGTGTGGGTGTGGGCGTGAGTGAGTGGGTGTGGGTGTGAGAGAGTGGGTGTGGGTGTGAGTGAGTGGGTGTGGGTGTGAGTGAGTGGGTGTGGGTCTGAGTGTCTTGTCTTCGGTCACACCCACACCCGCACACACACCTGCACCCACACCCGCACCCACACCCGCACCCACACCCACACCCGCACCCACACCCACACCCACACCTGCACCCACACCCGCACCCACACCAACACCCACACCCACACACCCACACACCCACACCTACACCCACACCCACACCCACACCCCACACCCGCACACACCCACACCCACACCCACCATCTGCTCACAGCTCACACCCATACTGCATGAAATTGAAGGAAGTTACGAATTTTTTTCACCAAAGGGTTTTTGCTTATAGCCACTCTCAATGCACAATTTCTCAAGGTTTTTTGAGTCTTAAGTTTGTATTTTTATTTCTTCTTGCAGCTAGAGAGAAGAAAGAAAGCTTTTTTCTCTGCTTTTCGTTTTTTTTTACCTTCACACAGCCCTTAATATGTTTAAAGAGATATGTCGTTCGATTATTCTTTTCTGTTGTACTTTACGATGGTAAGAGTGTTATGGTATGGCTACAACTCAAGGACAACAACAACAATGGACTAACTCGTCTACTAGTCGTTCGACACAGTACAAAACTCAACTGCAGCTCAGAAAAGATGAATCAGATGACGATTGGGTAAGTAATTTTACGAAAAACTGAATACTTATCACATAAATACTCCAATCGATTTCTCTTCTTCTGTTAATGTGTTTTTAGGAGTACGAAATGAGAGTACGAATAAAAGTCCAAAGGAATATATGCATATGACCCTCAGTAAAAGGTTAGAACCATCTTATTAAACTTTCGATCATCAGCCCAGTGTTGTCGAGAAAATCCTATAACAAACTGCTGCACTCAATTTTAGCCATTCGAGAAGCCTAGTTTATTATAAACTTTCCTAAAATGTATGAACAATAACTAAAAACGTTTTCTGTTAGATATTAAATTTCGACAGAATAAGCACTCGTTACGCTAATGATATAACCATTCGATCTATTTTATAAATTAAATATCTTGACAATGACATCGATTCTTGTTAAAAATTTGATTAGAGTATGAAAGCAACTACATATGTCTGCAAAGAAAATGTCAAGCCAAATCTATGCGATTGAATTATCTCAAAATTACTGAGCTGTAAATAATATATCCTGTGAAGAGCCGTAACTTTTAATCAGAAGTTCGTAAGAATAGATTGCTTTGGAGTTTTCTCACTGTATCCGAGCAATAATTGACAGAGACGAGTAGGGTTTGACGCATGAATTGAATTGATTTCATTGAGTTCGTTTAGTAGGTTTTCAAACAGATTACGCTTTCTCTTGTAGTCAATTCGCAGTATTTTACAAGCAGTATTCATCGACATTCAAAATTCGATTACTTGAGTTCTAGAATGATGGAATACTGACAAAGATATGCTAAGTTTTTGTATAAAACTGAGTTCTTTACAGTGATGACACTGAAAGAAACTAACAATATTTGTAAGATGTTGCATCTTATATAGTTTAAATATACTCAAACAGTAAAACATAAAATGTGAAAGATATTTTCATGTATTATATAGTTAATACTAGTGTCCTGCGGGAACGACTTTTTCTGATTCCCATTCCCTATTCCCATTCCCTAAAAAAAAATTTTTGTTCCCATTCCCTTTTTCCCATTCCCTAAAAATTTTCTTTTGTTCCCATTCCCTTTTTCCCATTCCCTGAAAATTTTTTTTTGTTCCCATTCCCACGTTCCCATTCCCATAATTCCCATAAGGTTTTCCAAGGCTCTATTCATCTATGCGAAAGTGTCATTGGCATATATGTATACCAGTTTCTCGAGACATCACGTTTTGTGCATCGCGACGTTGTTACATAGTGCTTCACTTCTTTTCCTTTCCTGTTTTGTTGCTCTTGTTGGCATTGGTTAAGCAGGTGTTCCTTCGTATATGCACTATACATATACATTCAAGCTGGTGTCCCTTTTCATTAAAAAAGTGTTCCACCGTCTAATTAGAAAATGTATAGTCAATCTAGTGTTCATCATATAGAATGTTCCTCTTATAGTAAAGTGTTCCCCTCCCCTCACCCAAATAGAAAATTAAAAAAGTTATAAATAAATATTGAGATTATTATTGATAAATCATTTGTTTTTTGTTGTAAATAACCTTAATATTTATTTATAATTTTTTTTATTTTCTATTTGGGAGAAGGGAGGGAAACACTTTACCGAAAGAGGAATATTCTCCATATATGATGAACACTATGTTGACTATACATTTTCTTATTAGACGATGGAACACTTTTTTAATGAAAAGGAACACCAGCTTGCATGTATAGTGCATACACGAAGGAACACCTGCTTAACCAATGCCAATATTTGTGATGATTAAATTACGATGTGGTTAAGAACCAATAAGCAGTCTATTTTTTGCTGATACACATTTGTTATTTTTCTGTTAATTGTATATGAATAAGAAAAGTTATTGAAAATAAACAGTTATCAGATAGAAATATTTTTATGTGTATTGAAATGAGATAGAAAGAATTTTGGGAACGTCAATTTTTAATTCTGTTCCCATTCCCATGTTCCCATTCCCTAAGTCTAAATGAGAATTCCCATTCCCATGTTCCCATTCCCTAAGTCTAAATGGGAATTCCCATTCCCATGGGAATGGGAATGGGAATGGGAAAATTAGGGAAAAAAGTCGTTCCCGCAGGACACTAGTTAATACTCTAGCTGACTACAACAAATAACAATGGTCATTGGTGCCTTAAAAAATGATCATTTGTGGTGTACATATGGTCAAGCGTACTATTAAAATGATCATATGTGCCATATAAATGGTCCCCATGTAAAAAAAATTAAGGGTAAAATCAGATTAAAATCGATTAAAAAATGATTAAAAATCGAATAAACTCATACACCTTTTAATGGATTTTTAATGAAAAATAACCAAAAAAAATCGAAGTTTCACTGATCATTTCAATTAATTTCGATTATAATCGATTAAAAATTAAATAAAAAAAGTCGATTACAACTGATGAAAATCATCTGAAGATTTGTGCACAGATCACAGCAAGAAATCAATTAAAATCGAGTTTTTTCATGAACTTTTAATCAATTATAATCGGAATTAGTCGAAATAATCAGTGAAATTTTGATTTTTGGGTTATTTTTCATTAAAAATTGATTAAATATGTATGATTTTAATCGATTTTTAATCATTTTTTAATCGATTTTACACTGATTTTATCCCTGATTTTTTCACATAGGTCATTTGTGTCATAGAAATGACGTAGGATATCTTGGAGCTGGATTCGAGTATCCCGTAACTGGATTCGTCTGTAGGTTATACCAAAACCTGCCAATGGTATACCAAGATAGATCTCGACGAGTTCTATCGATTCCACTAATTACTATTTTCCCAGCGCCTCCCTTCTTGGAAAAAAATTCAAAAAACTAACGAAAAATCACGAAAAAAAACAAGCATTTTTTGTAAACCGCACCTGGATTCGCCTGTAGGTTATACCAAAATTCGATAAGGGTATACCAAGGTAGAACTCGTCGAGCTCTATCGAATGGACACCTTTTTGACTCCATTCCACGTTTAGATCCTTCCCTAAAAGGCAAATCCCGGTCAGAATCCGAATTTTCCAGGTATTCCGCACCTGAATTCATCTATAGGTTATACCAAACCCTATTAAGGGTATACCAAGATAGAACTCATTGAGGTCTATCGAATGGACATCTTTTCAACTCGATTCGACATACGGATTCCCTCCGAAAGGGCAAATCTTTATATCTATCGAGAATCCATTAAAGAATATCGTTTCTTTTTTACTAGATTATAAACAATACGCGAAAACATATATATAATATTATTTTCTTTTATCAGAAAGTCTTGCATGTATACTCCATTTGTAATGGTCACTAATATTTTGTTTTTTTCATGTTTCTTTCTTTCGTATATTAAGCCACAACGATATCAGTAAGATAGCGACATCATTTTATTCATCGTTCTGGATTTTCATGTGTCAAACATGCACACGTGAAGGAAGAGAAAAAGAAATCATTGGTGCATAAGATCTATTCAGAGGAGTCACAACGCAAAGCAAGAAAAGAACGAATTTTCGGTCATATGAAGTGAACCAAATTTTTGTGAACCAAAGTGCGCTACTATCAACACGAAAGGTTTTAAAACACGTCGACAGTAGCGCACTTTGGTTCACAAAAGTTCGGCTCACTTCCCATGACCCGAATTTTCTCAGTATCGAGATTCTCGTCCACCTATTAGTCATCAAGTAGATATAGAGAGGAAAGAAAATTTTTTCATTAGTTTCTTCCATTGGATCAATACAGAGAGAGCAAGGAGAGATGGAGGAACATACATATGTGCTTCATGTATTTTATTTTAGATTTTTTTTTCTTATTTGCACATGTCACATATTATTGTGGAATCATTCAATACTTCAATTTTTTTTAAATTATTTTAAAAGGAAAAATTTTTTTATTTGTATCATATTTAAAACTTGACAATATTTTTCCGAAAGCTTTAGAATTTTTTTTCTTTATATTACCTCATGACTTCAAAAATAAAATTATCCTAACTTTTTAAAATCGTTTAAATAGCAAGCAAATTTTCAAATAATTAAAAAAAATTGTATCTAATATCTCGTATTAAAAACGTAGAAATATCGAATTAAAAATATGTCTGATGTAAACACACGAAATGTATATCCATCTCGCTCCATCTTTTGCTAATTTTTTCCTATTCATCGAATGATAAACTCCAATGAATTTTTTTCCTTTCTTCTCCATGGACATTTACAAAACGAATGGGGGAAAGGGTATGACGACAACAGAAAATTTCTTTTTTTTTCTTTCTTGTTCTAATACGTTCGTATTCACCAGTGAATTCTATCACTTCCACTACGTTTAAGTACCCAAGACGAAAATATTGAAACATAAATGGAAAGATGTCGCGACTTTTCTTTCTATGCGGAGAGTTAATTATCAAAGTTAAGTATGACACATAAAAAAAAATGAAATAGGTTTCTGAAGCATTAGAGAGCATAAAAAAAAGCAGTTTGGCAGTACGACTACAGGAATAAGACATTTTTTTGTGTATTATATTTGTATGCATACTGCATCCTATGATCACGACTTGGATTTGCCCTTTCAGAGGGGATCTAAAGGTTGAATCGGCTCAAAAAGGTGTCCATTCGATAGACCTCAATGAGTTCTATCTTGGTATACCCTTAATAGAGTTTGGTATAGCCTGTAGATGAATCCAGGTGCGAAATACTTGAAAAATCCGGATTCTGAGCAGCATTTGCCCTTTAGGAGGGAATCCGAAGGTTGAATCGGGTCAAAAGGTGTCCATTCGATAGACCTCAATGAGTCCTATCTTGGTATACCCTTAATAGAGTTTGGTATAACCTATAGATGAATTCAGGTGCGAAATACCTGGAAAATTCGGATTCTGACTGGGATTTGCCTTTTAGGGAAGGATCTAAACGTGGAATGGAGTCAAAAAGGTGTCCATTCGATAGAGCTCGACGAGTTCTACCTTGGTATACCCTTATCGAATTTTGGTATAACCTACAGGCGAATCCAGGTGGGGTTTACAAAAAATGCTTGTTCTTTTCGGGATTTTTCGTTAGTTTTTTGAATTTTTTTCCAAGAAGGGAGGGGGCTGGGAAAATAGTAATTAGTGGAATCGATAGAACTCGTCGAGATCTATCTTGGTATACCATTGGCAGGTGTTGGTATAACCTACAGACGAATCCAGTTACGAAATACTCGAATCCAGCTCCAAGATATCCTACGTATAGAAATGACCATTTATGCCGTGACTTACACTCTGCTACAGAAAGACAAAGGTGAACTACAATTTCTCCGTCCTATCTTTGCAGTCCAGAGAAAATCAGCTTTGTTTTCACTTCTGGTCAGATATGGTTGGATCCAAGCTAAATTCATGCATTTTAAAACAATATTTCGAGATTGATCTAAAGGAAGTCTAAATAAAAAAAAGATATCGTGAGCACCCAGGTCAATGATTACGATGATCGTAAACGCCGGAATGACGACCGCAGAGGGACTGTGTTTCGCCCATTTGGTAGCGACCGTATTACAGCCGTATACCGCCATAACGTACATGGCGAAACACACGCATCGTATGCACCGAAACCTGTGCCGTAATAGGGCCGTCTTTCAACGGTTACAATCTGAAACTCCGAAGTATACCGTTTTTTGTCACCGTGAACAGCCATAATTAGCGTTAAATAAACGAACCCAGGTCGAAATATACGATATCGTATACGGTCACCACAATTACGACCGTATTTCGCAGTATACAACGAAAAGCCTGCTCATATACTATTGCGAACGACGAGAATACGACAAGCAATATAACCGCCGTATTTCATCATATTCTTGTCGTTCACGAAGATATATGCACAGTATTTTCCTTGTACACAGCAAAATACAGTCGTAATTTTATCGCCATGTACATGACACTATACGACATCGCATTTTTCAATCTGGGAAATCGCACTAATTTATTCCACAGCCAACCTTTTGTATCCAGTTTACTTTGTCTCATCACTGCATCTAACCACGCAATTAAGAATGTACGTCTGACTCTGAGTCTGAGTTTGAGATGTGGATGTGGCTGTAGTTGCAGCTGTGTCTAGTTGTTTCGTTATGAGTGTGAGTGTGGCTGTGATTGTCAGTAGAAGTGCATTGCCACCAGCACGGCATTCACACCACACGCTCACATCCACACGACACACTCACAACCACAGGCACTACAAACTTCTATGGATTGCTGAGAACTAGAGTTAAATATGAAGTTTCATTCGAAAGTTATAAACTTTTTCCTATCTGTCTTACTTTATAATTTCAATACTCCTTGTGAGTGAAAACTTTTACGTTACAGGTTTTGGAGATAAGCAAAAAAATGTTTGATGTTCAAGTCGCTAAAACCGAGCAAAATATTATTTTCTGTATGTTTTTATGAGATAGTTTCATATCGTTCGATAGAATTCAATAAACTCTATAAAGACATGAATATCAATAAAATTCAAATCCTGTTTCCAGAATAAAACTCTAAACAATGGAAGCTAATAAAAATCTTAAATGCCTTTTGCGGGACCGTGTGTTTTAGTGTCAAAAGCTTTAGTTGATCTATTGCTAATTAATGTTTCGAGGTGCATTGTAGTGGCTGCTAGCCAGTATGAGATACGAAAGCTGGAAATAACTCCTGCGAGTTTCGTGAATAGGTGGAACAGTCTACAAGCTAAAGCTTTTGAAAGTTTAACTTACTCTAAAATTTGATACTTACAATATTCATCAGTCTTTCTGGTTTTCTTCAAGTTTTATATTGAAAATACGATCAAAAATTTTTAAAAACGTGCATATTTTTGTAGAGCTTGCCGAATTTTATTGAGTCATATAAAAATACATAAAAAACAATATGACGTTTAAATCGTTACAAACACTCGGTTTTTGAAAAAAAAGCAACGTAAAAATTTTTACTTCAAATTAGTAAAAGAACCATAGGATTCTAATAGATGTATGTATTTGGAACTAAATTTCTTTAGACTATGTCTCTAATCTTTCTCTTCAAAGTGATAGAATTTGATCAATAACTTCATATAAGTTTGTTATAAATATCATCGATTTACTGAGAGAGTTTGAAACTTTTCGAACACCCTTTAGCTCGAAAGCAAGTAGTCAATAGCTATTTCTCTGATTAGCATAGCACTTAAGAGAGGGTCCGCGAGAGGACCACCCTAGGTCGCCGCGAAAAAAAAAATTTTTTTCGATTTTATTTTTTTAAATGATAGGTCTAGGTAAACTATAGTTAAATGCAAAATATTAGCGTATTTGATTTTACCTATGAAACATAAGAGCTAAAACAAGTTTAACGGGGTCTATTTTGACCCTAAACATCCGCTAAAAATGGGTGTTCTCAGTATTTTGATATTTTCTCATGAATGGTTTGACCGTTTGAGATCGAGCACCTCTCGTTGGATAGGGAACAGTATAGGCGACAAATTTATCCAATTTTGATAAGTCATATCTTGGATAAAAGAAACGCTATAAATTAAAAAACCTTCCAAATCTCAAGATATCCTACATTCTGAGAGAGCCCTATTTTGGGCTTTCCTTGAGTGGTGCAAGCGGTCCCAAACTTCATTTTTTACCAGATATCGATCTTGTCAAGATACCTCTTTTGACATTAAATTGCCAAGACGAAAAAACTCAGGAACCAAGTTAGTATGGACCACACTGTCCCCTATCCTACTTGGTCACCATTGATCGTACCCCACAAAGGCATACGGTTTCTACAGAAATCACGAAGATGAACTTCAGATTCGTGTTAACTTTGAAAAATTGACTTAGATAGGATATTTTAAATTGATTCCATACTTGTAGCAAGCGCGTTCAAGATCATGGGTCCACTTCATGGATATATGGTAGATATATGCCACGGTGTTTCGATAATAATTCACCAATATTTATAGCTATCGGGCTCTGGTTTTTACCACTCGATAGCTCTTTTCGAAAACTGCAAAACTATATAGGATGTGGGTGTGGGTGGGTGCGGGTAAGAAAGTTTTCTTGAAACTAATACTGACACCCAAACCTAACCCCACACACCCCACACCCACACTTACGTCGCACAGCCACAGTCACACAGCCACACCCCACCCACATCCACACCCACACCCACACTCACACCCCACCCACACCCACATCCATCCACACCCACACCCACCCCACACTCACACCCAACACCCACACCCACACCCATACCCACACCCACACCCACACCCACACCCACACCCACACCCACACCCATACCCACACCCACACCCACACCCATACCCACACCCACACCCTAGTCTATCTTTGATTCAATTTTAAACATGTTATTGACTGCGTCGTAAATCACACTCCTTAGACCAAAACTGTACAAGTATCATTGAGAACAAGGTGAAAGCCAGTGCCCCTAATACAGTATATTGGAGTATATTTTTCAAAATTCAGCGTTGTTTAAATTTGAAAATTTTCTATGGCTCTCTGGCGCTGGAAAATAACCGCTGATTGAGTTGTAAAAGATTCTGATTCAAAAGTTTACTAATGAAAAAATGTTAATGTGAGTATCATTACACATTGATCGATGCACCTTATCAGTTAGATTGCGATCAGTACTGACTTTTCTAGTTAGTGATACTGCTTCAGCGTCATGATTGACAGAGAAAAAGTAAGCCACGCCAAATACTATTGAATACATTATGAATAAACCATGGCACACTTGTTATCATAGTACAAAAGTACAGAACAATGGTCTGAGTCATGGATCGACTTTGAAAGCTCATTTTAGCGTATCTTTCGAGTCATTATAATCTGCTAAATATGAATCGCCGTTGCATAAACTTTATGCGTAATTGCTTGCCAGATTAAGCACTATCATTTCGTATAAAGCTCGACTTGCCTTGCATAAAATAGTTTTAAAAGATCAGTCTCTTACTTGCGCCTTCTGTCCTTCCTTATGGAAATGAGAAAATAATCAAAATGAACTTGTGCGAATAACGCTTCTTCCGTAATTAGCCTTCTCTTGAAACTTTGTCATAGACGTCTAGCTATATTTATTGTAACCCACCATTTCGTTTTTTCTTCTCATAGATAAAGCAGGGCACTCGTCAAGCAAAAGAGGGAGACTACGAAGAGGCTATAGCAAGTTTTTCTAATGTAACCAAAGAAAGATATGAAGCTCTCTTTCTTCGAGGCTGTGCACTCTTGAAACTGGGCGCTTTTAACAACCTTGAAGAGGCCGTAAATGATTTCAATCGTGCGGAGAAAAGCAGTAATGACAAAACAGCATCTGAAAAAGCTGGTCTATTCTATAAGCGTGCTTTTGCTCTTCAATTGCTTGGAAAAGACAATAAAGCAATCAAAGATTATACTGAATTTATTAAAACAGCTTTACCACAAGAAAAATATAAAGGCTATCTTAATCGAGGACTCATCTTTATGAACCATAATAAACTCTTCAAGGCTTTAAATGATGTTAATGAAGCTGTTGAATTGAGAGAGCCAACCAGGGATCCATATATCTTATGTTGCCAAGAACATATATACACTTTGTTGCGTGGAAGGAAATCGACGAACGAGACGACCGATGTTCCCATATCACCCGAAGTCTCACTATCTAAAGATGGTATAGGAGCTTTTGAAATAGGCTTACGACGAGTGGCTACTTATTGTGATGTTGAAAAGTTTGACGAAGCTATGAATGAAGTCGCAAACTTGGAGACAATGCTAAAAAATGATGCGAATAAGAACACCAAAGAAATGAGAGAAAAAAAAGCTGAATTATGTTTTCGTCGTGGTGTCATCTTATATGCGAAGCAAGATTTCGACAGTGCAAAAGAAGCTTTCAAAAATGCTGTCAATATCAATCCAAAACATGCACGTGCATACTTTCGTATGGGGAAATTGCAACTGGAAAAAGCAGCGGAAACCCACGATGCTCTAAACAACTTCACGAAAGCGCATGAGCTTGCACCATATGATTCAGAAATTCTGTACGAGAGAGGTTCACTTAACATTCGCATGGGATATTCAACGATAGGCATGAATGACAGACGACAAGCCCTAGCGTTAATTGAAGAATTGAAAGATGACGAGCAGTCTGCTCGAGAGATCATTGAGGATCTACTACAGAAAGTACTTGACGAGTGTGCCCTAATCGAAAGTCCTTCAAAACGTGCTTCAAGAGATCTGAGAGTGGCTCTTTTTAATGACTGTCTCTATCGCGACAATCAGATAGAAGCCCAGAAACGTCAGGAAAATGGCGTACGTGCATTGACTGCATACATCAAAGTTTTGAAATTCGATCTGATCCCTCAACAAGAATATGGCAATCACCAAATGCAAAAAGTGTCAGATGATAGTGAATTCATCCAGAGTCTCGAAGCGCAAGCTAATTTAATGGCAAGTCTTGTGGAAAAGAATTGTTTTGGTACAGCCTATATCAATATAGTCTTTCTTCGGAAACAGCTTTCTAATAAAAATTATCGAAAAGAATGGCAAAAATATTTGAGTATTTTACGAGAGGAGAATAAGACAGTCGGCGATGAGTCAAACAGCATACAAAATACTATCGCAATCGGTGGAAGAAAAAATGCTTTTATGCAACTGATCCAAAAGATTGAACAACGGCTCAATACCATCGAAAACAAATTAAACAATTGGCAGCTAACGGCTATTCTCGAACGAAACGAAATATTTGAGAACGTAGAAAAAGGTCTTACTGAGATTGAGAAAGACGAAAAATATTTAGAAGATCAAGATGGAGAAAATAAAAACCGGCTTGAATTTTACAAGACCATACGTATGGAACTTGAAACAACATTTGTGGCTCTCAGTGTAACCAAGAGTTTTGGAGGCATCGAAGTTGTTAAGCATAACCTGAAAGGACCTTATACTACGTAAGTATTTTAAGAGTTTCCTCAGTTATGGTGCGTATGAAGATATTTAGATAATTTTACAGTGCATAAAAGATGTTAAAGGATACGAAGTAGGCTGCAGTAAATTCATTCTGAGATGATTCAAAACTCTTAGCTTTGTGACTTCGTCGACTAGATAGAGATTCAATGGATTTCGAACGGACGATATAATCGTTTTCATGTGCTACTTTTAGGATGCAAAACCAATTGATAGATTGCACACTAAAGTGTTTAGTAGAAGTTAAGGAATTTTTATGCCTGTACAGCGTTTGCTACAATGAAAAATCAGAAGAATGAGGATTTACTTCGTTCACTATGCGCTGTATATTTCATAGTAACTGATAATTAGGCTTTGGAGGGGTAGCATTATTATTACGTTTGACACCAATGTTTATTACACGAATCTATTATTCCAGTTATGTCTGCTGCATAGAGAACATTGCCCCATCTATCAAAGAGGAAACGGCTAAAGAGAAAAAGTGAGGAGAAAAAATGGCGTGACTAGACAACAGAGTGCCCAAATAGCTATTTTGATTCATCATGTGGAAACTTTTCACTGAATGACGACTGAAGGCTTTCATATCATTGAACGAATAAAGGATGCACACAGAACACGCCCTGATTATTGTTACCGGATAGTGTGAACCTTCTCTTGACTCATTTACCTACGCCCTTCTTGCAATCCTATTGAACTTCAAAAAAAATATATCCGTTTATGCAAAATTCGAAAAATTTTCGTTCGTAAACTAAGGACACTGCTCAAAATTAAGGGAAAAGTTCAAGTTTTTTTGTAGTATTTTTGGAGAGAAAACTATTGCTGAATTGAATTCAAAAAGGTTTCCCAAGACTTTCACCGACGAATACGATTACACTACCGATAATAGTTAAAAAGTTAAATCCTTTTAAATGAAACACACTGAAAAATTTCCTAGAAGTAAACTTCAAATATTTCCATGTAAGCTCTACGCTCAGGCATCTGTTATTTTTTCTTAAAGGGAATATTTTAAAGATTCATGTAAAATTTGCCTATGAATAGCATCGTTTGACAGCCATGTTTTTAAATAAACCTTTCAGCTCTGTCATTGCAATGCTAAAGTGAGAAAAAAATAATAAAATCCGTTTATTCTCACGAGCGAACGCTTGCCGCATTGATCAAGTCCAATATTGACTCAGAAGAAAAGCACGTCAACATGTCCGTCACTGTTTGTAGGATGAGAACATGTAGAGGGCAGCTTTGTCAGTATTTCAACACTTACTTGTCATTTTTTTTCAGGAAGGTAATTAGGTTCTTTGAGCTGCCACAAAATCATCACAGTTTCCGCAAAGCTTAAGTGACAATTTACAAAGGAGAGGGACGGGTTTGCACGTAAAACGGCCCTAAATAAAAATCATCTCAGAATACTTTCTAGAATTGAATTTCATCTTCCTCTAAGTAGGAATACACCAGCTCGACCTTTTCAGGCCACGTTTCGAGACCTCTTCTCGACAGTTCTACCCAGAACAGAGCCATTATCAATATCGGAATCTACCCTCACAAGCTAACCGCGTTAGTTTACCAAATAAAACTCCTATTTTCACGGGAGATAGAGCTTCTCAAGAGCTACAAAATGATCACAAAGTGTTAAGCAAAATATGCTGCGCTCAAAAATTTCCTAGGACAACATTGTTCACGTTCTACAGGAAAATGCATCGTCACGATAGTATGGTCCGTAAGATCTTATGCATCGCTCCTGATACCATTGACATTTTTTCAATGCAGATAGGACTTTTGAAATGCTACGAAATGATTACAAAATATAAAGCAAATTATGCTCTGCTCGAAAATTTGCAAGGGCCATACTGTTGAGGTTCTACAGAGAAATCACTGTTGGGATAGTATGGTCCACACAATCTTAAGTATTGCCGCTGATACCATCATCATGTTTTGTATTCAGATAGAGCTTCACAAGACCTTCAAGTTGAACATATAATGTAAAGAAAAATATGCTGCATTCGAAAATTTCGAAGGACCACACTGTGTAAATTCTACCAAAAAAGTCATTGTTAGGATAATATAGTCCATACGATCTTGAGTATGGATCCGGATACGATCGTCATTTTTTTTGCAGATACAGCTTTTCAAGACGTACGCCATGATCAAGAAATGTAAAGGAAAATTCGCTGCGCTTGAGAATTTCCCAAGGACCACTCTGTCCGGATTTTTACGGGAAAACCAATGGATTTGATAGTCTGGTTGTTGCGATCAAGACTGTCGCTCCCGGTGTCATTGCCATTTTTTCTGTGGAGATAGAGCGATTTAAGAGCTGCAAAATGATAATAAAAGATTATGCAGCAATGGAGCTGCCAGAAAATCTCAAGGAGCACAGTATTGGCGATTTTGGGAGTAATGGACATGCAGTATAGTGTGGTCAATGATATGTTTTTGCAAGTATGATTGATGCTTCGCACTATAAGATGGCTGAAAAATATGACCGCCGCATGTTGGTTAGTTGTAGAAAAGCCGACATCCATCCGCTGAGACGTTGGAAACAAACCGTTAATGAAGAAAGCTCGAATGCATTTTGTAATTAGAGGAAGTCCGCTACTCACACTTACGCAACCACCACAACAACGACAGATATAAGAATTGTTCGAATCGCCTCTATTTGAAATGTAATAAGAATTCATGTAACCTCTCCCATTTATATTTTATCACCGCCGTCTGTAAAATAAATCTAACAATTGCCTCTCTTTGAAAATTTCTTCTTCATATCTTTCTCTGTATAAAACATCTACACTCTGAAACATTCAGCAAGGAAAACGTTTTCTTCCCATCTGTTGCGCCATCTCTTAACCTCTCTCGAAATTCCTATCCACCAAGCATATTCTCTCTTCTTCTCTCTCTGATCTCGTATCATATGTCTAAGTTTCAATATAGCCAATATATTTTCCGTCATTCTCCGTCGTTATATAGCCACCTCCACCTCAGACCCTCTGTATACCACATCTTCTACACTAATCTTTCTGTGTTTACTACCCTCTCTGTAAACCCCTAAAATCACTCTTCCATTACTGCATACCAATCATCCTCGACACATTGCTTAAGAATTGCTTCATTCCCCATTCATAGCCGCTTCTTACCTATAAGCCATTCTATCATTCACTGTAATATTCACAGCCATTCTGTCGTCGGACTTCCAAAAAGCCATTCGTCATATTCCCCGACAACTGTTTTTCTCACAACGATTCGAAAGTGCCATCCGTGTTTTCTTTTTCAGAACAGCTAACTTCCCATTACATTTTGTGATCATCGTGTACATCTTGAAAAGCTCTATCTGCACCGAAAAAATGGCGACGGTATCATGACTGATACTCAAGAACGTATCGACCATATTATCCTAACAATGGTCTTTCTGTAGAATCCGGGCAGCATGCTGCTTGGAAATTCTCTACCGCAGTATTGTTTTCTTTCCATTTCATGGTCATCTTGAAGGGCTTGTCAAACTCTATCTGAATACGAAATATCAGGATGGTATCAGCAGTGATACTCAAGATTGTGTCGACCATACTATCCCAACAATGAGTTTTCCTGTAGAACCTGAACTATGTAGTCCTAGAGAGTTTTCGAGCGCAGCATATTTTACTACACAATTTGTTATCATTTTGAAGGTCTTGAAAAGCTCTATCTGATTACAAAAAATGACGATGGTATCAGGAGCGATACTCAAGATTGTAAGGACCATACTATGGCAATAATGAGTATTCCTGTAGAATCTGGACAGTGTAGTCCTTGGAAATTTTCGAGCGCAGCATATTTCCCTTAATAATTTGTGATCATTTTGTAGCTCTTGAGAAGCTCTATCTCCCGTGAAAATATGTCTTTCATTTGGTAAAAGAACGCGGTTAGCCTGTGAGGGGGATTCCGATATTGATAATGATTCTGTTCTATGTAGAAATGCCGAGAAGATGTCTCGAAACGTGGTCTGAAAAAGGTCCAGATGGTTTATTGTTACTTAGAGGAAGATGAAATTCAATTCTATAAAGTGTTCTGAGATGATTTTTATTTAGGGCCGTTTTACGTGCAAACCCGCCCCCTCTTTTAAGAAGAAAGTCATTCGCGATCTCATGTTTGGAACACACTTAATTTAAATTACTAGTTGAAGTCTCGTTACTTCGCTGTGTTTGTTTCCTTTTCGTACATTAAACGATGATTGAGCATATACAAATTTCAAAAAAGTCTTTCATTGTATGTTCTTAGCTTTATGAAAGAAAAAGAGAAAAAGTTGAGTACAAAGTGGAAAAAGCAAGTAAAAAGAGAAGTCTACTCAGTTGCAATAATTGTTGATAATCATTATATCATAACTGTCTACCAAGATTTGCACTTCATATTTATAGAAAATAACTATGCTGTGTCCATATCTTTTATCATTGCTGATCCTTCAGAAAAATGCCATACTAAAGGTAATTTTAAACGTTGTCGAATCTATAAGTTGCATCAACATTTTTTATTGTGTTCAAAATAAGTTCCGAATATATGAACTAGAGAAAATCATTGAAATGAACAGTATAATATAGTAAATTCGTTATTAAATGTACATGAATTGTCAAAAACAAAGCTTGAATGATCCTTATTACTGGTTTTTTTTCAGTTATTAAACATCATATTCTGGTTTTTAAATATTCTTTCTCAGGGTCGCACAAGGGATGGAAATGACAAAGATGATATTATCTTTTTTCCCCATACCAATAATGAATGGAATCATTGAAGGTACCTTGCAACTCGGCGCCAACCAGCTCAGAGAGTATGACCATAAACGAATACAAAAAAAAGTGACATGGCTCGTCGATTCATGTGGTCAAACTGGTTTGCTAGAAGTCGCGCGAAGCGTTGCTCGTGAACTTACCGAACTTTATAAAGTACCTTTATTAAAGCTTGCTGATCGAAACTTCGCGCGCCCTGATAGTTGCGCATGCTGCAATCTCTTGAAACATCCACAAGGACAATGGAAGGGATATTTGCCATTTACAGACCAGTATGACGATTCGATACCTGCTAAACGGGTGGCTATTGCCGGTGCTAATTTTGCTCTCCGTAAATTTAAAAACGCAAGCAATGATCGGCTAGGTTTCACGGAAAACATGTCTATCCAATCTGTAATTGCTATGTTCGTGAAGATTATAGGTGGCACGCAGCCTACTTGTGGTAATAGAATTCTTCGATGGCTCCATCTAGACCTCAACGAATACTTGCCAGAAAAGGAAGATTTCGTACAAAACATTGCCAGTGAACTACCAACTTCTTTATCTATCACAACAGACGAACAGGAACGACCACTCATGAGCACTCGTAATGCATCAAGCGAACCAATGACACTAACTAAGCTGACTCTTGAGGATTTCTATCGAAAAGTGTATGACCCAAAGAAAGACAAAGTCCCAACTTCGCAAAACATGAATGAATCATGAACCATAGAAATAAAGTCAGTAGTACACAGAGAACACTAGCGTCTTTTTTGACATGCCTGCTGAAGTTTCTTAGCGTTTCTCGTTGTGATTTTGTGAAACACGATCTGAAAGGAGTGCTGAAGTGTTTAGGGGTAGAAACTTGGGTGAGTGTGGGTGTGGGTGGGGTGTGGATGTGGGTGTGAGTGTGGGTGTGGGTGTGGGTGTGGGTGTGGGTGTGGGTGTGGGTGTGGGGATGGGCGTTATTCAAATCTTCACACACCACGCCCGCACAGCTACGCCCACAACGACATCGACACCCACACTAGGAGTGCAACGGTGACGATAACCGGCCTAATCGGTAACCGGTCTATCGGTAACCGGTGAACCGGTAACCGGTACGAACTGGTAACCGGTGAACCGGTAACCGGTATGAACCGGTAACCGTTGAACCGGTTACCGGTTCACTTGCATAGTAGTTTATGTTTAAAACCATATTTTGATAAAAAGCAGGTATCCATAATTATTGTCGGCGCCAGAATTAAATAGGGGTGGGTGTAGAACGAATATCTCGAGAACGGCAGTAGCTAGCGACCTGCGGCTTTCACCAACTGAAAGAGTACAAGTTGGGACGTCTTTTTCTTCGATAATATATAAGACAAAATCCTTTTAAAAATAATCATCTTCGAAAAACATGCAAAAGAATGCATGAAAGTGACCTTTTATCTAGATGAAATTTTGATTCTGCCCTTTGATTTAGACAGAGGGACTTGAGATCTATAGTTTAAGATACAATGCAAATGGTTCTCCTATTGCATTCTAACATTGAGCAAATGGAATCATGTATTTACATGCAAGAAATAATAGGGAATTTTACTGATTTTTTACTAAGTTTTCACACTTTTTCTGATAATAGCGTGGATTTTCGATAAAAATGTAATGAAAAGTAAAAAAGCGCATTGTATCTTAAACTATAGATCTCAAGTCCCTCTGTCTAAATCAAAGGGCAAAATCAAAATTTCATCTAGATGAAAGGTCACTTTCATGCATTCTTTCGCATGTTTTTCGAAGATGATTACTTTTAAAAGGATTTTGTCTTATACATTATCGGAGAAAAAGACGTCCCAACTTCTACTCTTTCAGTTGGTGAAAGCCGCAGGTCGCTAGCTACTGCCGTTCTCGAGATATTCGTTCTACCCCCACCCCTATTTAATTCTGGCGCCGACAATAGGTGTGGGAAGTTACCGTTACCAGTTACCAACGAACGGGGTAACGGTCATACTATTGCGGGATACTCTTGGGTCCTCAAGTCCTATTATTGAGAGGTATCCTTGGATCCTCAAGTCCTACTATTGAGGGTACCTTTGGGTCTTCAACTCCTATTATTGGAAGGTACCATTGGGTCTTCAAGTCCTATTATTGAGAGGTACCCTTGGGTCCTCAAGTCCTACTATTGGGGGTACTCTTGGGTCCTCAAGTCCTACTATTTGGGGTATCCTTGGGTTCTCAACTCCTATTATTGGGGGTACCCTTAGGTCCTCAAGTCCTATTATTGAGGGATACCCTTGGGTCATCAAGTCCTAGTATTGAGAGGTATCTTTGGGTCCTCAAGTCCTACTATTGGAAGGTACCCTTGGGTCCTCAAGTCCCATTATTGGGGGTACCCTTGGGTCCTCAAGTGCTACTATTTGGGGGTACCCTTGGATCCTCAAGTCTTATTATTGGGGGTACCCTTGGGTCCTCAAGTGCTACTATTGGAAGGTACCCTTGGGTCCTCAAGTCCTATTATTGGGAGGTACTCTTGGGTTCTCAAGTGCTACTATTGGGGGATACCCTTAAGTCCTCAAGTCCCATTATTGAGGGATACTTTTGAGCCCTCAAGTCCTATTACTGAGAGGTATCCTTGGGTCCTCAAGTCCTACTATTGGAAGGTACCCTTGGGCCCTCAAGTCCTATTATTGAGGGTACCCTTGGGTCCTCAAGTGCTGCTATTCGGAGGTACCCTTGGGTCCTCAAGTCCTATTATGGAGGATGTTGGTGTGGGTCTGGGTGTGAGTGTGGGGTGTCGTTATGAATAAAATGAATACCTACGCACACACTCACACCTGCACTCGCACTCACACCCCACACCCACACTCTCACATCCATACCCATCCACACCCATGCCCACACCCTCATCAGTAAAATAGTAGAACAAAAAGAATATTGAGATATCAGCAAAAATTAGAAATAGTGTATTAAAGGCATTTTTGATTTAAAAACAAACAATCTGTTTTAGAAAAACATTAGATATAAAAGATTTCGTCAGTAATAATCATCACAATCATATAAATAAAGCATCCAGCTTATTATCATATAAACGTTCCGTGTGATGTCATAGATAGGTCAAATTTTCAAGACTAGTTTTCCGTTGAAAAAATCACGCAGTGTTTGTTATAACAATAATGTAGAAAATTTGAAGACGACAGTACTATCAGAACTTAACATGGTTTAAACCATTCTCTAGAATGTTTGCCCCCAACTAGAGATACATATTTGGAATCAGAATAAATTGGTGAGTCCTATGATATATTTTTCTCTCAAAATATTCATTGCCCGAGACGTTCGATGAAAGTGCATTAGTAACTTTCGAATCTGCTATAGAAAGCATTCGGCATCTGTCTTTGACATCTGAGTATGTATAAACAAGACGGTTTGCATGTTTAGACAAGACGCTTGAAGCAGTTTGTAATTGTTTCTAATAGTTCTAACTTAGATACTTCAAGGGTCAATGGATAACCGATTTTAGACACTCATCTGTCTAAAATTCTCTTGATCGGACAATTTGCACTGATGTTATCAGGCGTCGGGTATCTGTCTTTTGTGGAACTCACGTATATTTTCGAAGAAAAGGGTGTGGGTGTGGGTGTGGGTGGGTGTGGGTGGGTGTGGGTGGG
>CAJNOP010000444.1:0-14494 GCA_905250075.1 Rotaria sp. Silwood1
AAAGATCAGCGCATAAGGCAGAATTCTTCTAGTTTCAAGAGATCGTACGTAATGACTGGTACCTCATCTCGAATGCAAGGTATCATCTCGGATAATTTCGTCTTTAGTTTATTTGTATAATGATTAATAGGAACAAAAATTACCTTTGTTTTTCCTTTATATTCTATTCGAATAATGAATGTGTATCGTAAAGTACAAACAACTAATAAAATATTAATTATACAACGTCAACAAATAGCTACTCGCTTTTATATGATTTTTTTTCCTCGTAGTATTTCTAACTATAATAATTTTTACTGGATTAAATTCACAAATACAATCGATGAAGATATTAACTCCAACAGAATTAATATTTGAACAATTACAAACTCAATATTCATCAACATTATCATGTCTATCATGTTCACGAATAGCAATTCAATATTCAAAATTTCTTTCTATCAAACCAATTGCTTATCATCAAGTATGTTCAAGTTATTTTATCTCATCGAATTTTATTGAATTATTATGGGATACCGAATTCCCTTGATAGTTATTATTGGAATGTAGACATGAAAATATTAACTACACAATTTCGTCTTTTAGCATCTCTTTGTTCTCTTGCAAAAAATGTAATTGAACACAAGATTAAAATATTTTCTTTACGAGAATTTATTAGTCTTGAAACATTAACACATCATTATTCTTTTCAAATTCAAATCGATTCTATTATTAATAATTTTATTAGTCAAATATCAACTAGTTATCAACGAATACATAAATATATCATAGAAATATTTCATGCTAATCAATTACATAATATATTCTATACAAATTGAAATCTTGCTATATCAACTCTTAATGATACTTATATTATGTCAACATGTTCAAAATTTCTTTTGACTAGTAATAACAAGACAGAAATATTATCAGGTAAAATGTTTATTTATAATTTGATAGAATACGTTTGCTAAATAATAAATATGTATACAATAGATTCAAAAACAAAAATTGTCGTTAGATTTTTCAAAATTCTTTTCTATTAAAAGTGATGAATATTGAAACTCTTTTTAATCGATAGATTATACATACAGTATAGTATACAGTTATTAATAAAGATTTGCTTCCTCTTTTCGATTCAATAAGAATGACACATTTGACTTTCTTATTATTTGTCAAAAAGTTTTGAGTTTAGATGCTAATTCTTTACAATGTTTTGTTTAGAAATCTCTTCAATTCATCGAGATTTGAGAATCTTTCTCTAGAGATAAGTTACAACTTTTCAAGTAAACTGAAATCCATGCCATCACTTCGTTTCGTGCAGATACGGTTCAAAAATTGCTTTACTAATCCTAATACACCATAGTGCTTCGCTCTTAGTTCTTAGGAATTGTATATTAGATGGTATGAGTAGAGATCTACTTCACATGAACATTTGAATGATAGGTCATTTTTATAGGACTTAACAATACTTTTGAAGACACATCAGTTTTACTGAATGCACAGAACTATCTTCTATTGTTTAGAAATAGTTCTAAGGCGATCGTTCGAGAAATTCACACCGAAAAAAATTTATCAGATGATACATACTAGAAAACTTTCATCTGTTGTTTTTACTACTTACGTCTTGTTCTTGGTTGTTTACCTATCTATGGTTTGCGTCTATCGACATGTGAATGTCTCTACAATTTAACATGCTTACAGAAATTATCTAATTTGATTAATAAATTAACAGTTGGTTTAAAATTTGTTGTTTGGCATAGTGTACATATTAGTTCGCCGATACAACAATGGTTGACTCTTCGTCGAAGACGTATTATATCTATAAATGAAAAGTGATAATATTTGGAAAAAAAATAATTATTGACATATTTATATACGTTGTTCAAAACAAGATAGAACATTCAACGGACAACTTTTTATGATCATGATTGTAGAAATGTCCTTGAAGTTATCATATCAAAAAAAGATGAAACATTCCTTCTTATCTTCTTAGATTTATTTTCATAGATTACTAGTATACTACAAAGACAATAAATATTTATATTATTTTGCATTACAAAGGTTTTTTTACCCACAAATAGGCTCAAGTATTCTCCATCAAAATCCTTCAAAGCAAGCAATATTTTGAGTAGGTGTTTTTATAATAAAATGCTCCAAACCCTATCAAAGTAATTCAAATCGGTAACTTGCAATCAAATGAAAAAAATATACTATTCGATAATCCAAAGTCTCTTCTCCGAGAACTCAAAAGTACCACCCTGTCAATCGATTGAACTAGAGTAATGAGCGGATTCTGATACAGATAACTTTAAAGAAACTTCTTGGACATCTCCAGCATAATTTCAAGTGTTTGTATTGAGGAAAAAAATCGTTTGTCTCGTATTACTCTATTTTTTTTATGTAAGATAAGAAAAAAAGCTAGTTTGACTAAGAATCATGACACTCAATTTAAAAGATCTTATTTTTATAAAACATCTCAGAAAAGATAAGTTTGATATTTCAGATTCATACGGCATTTCAATGTCGCCGAAATTCTTATCTTATGGATTTTAAACTTGACGTCATACTTTTCTGTCTGTAGTCATTATCAAACTACACTTAGAAATGAAATTTTAACTAGATAGAAAGGTGACAAAAAAAGCGATGGCAATTTCGGAAGACTCTGATTCTTTTGAAGATTATACGCGATACTATCGAAATTCCCAAGAAAGTAGAATATATTCAGTACAAAACTGCCAAAAACATCGGATTTTGTTAATAAAAAACTCATTAATTATTAGCAAGATCGGAACTCCAACAGAGTCAAGTAGATATTATTGATCGTTACATTCAATTCATTATTCATAGAAGAATACAAATAATTGTCAATTTTATTCTTTCATTCAAAAAAGCTGTTAGCGCAATCCTTGCAGGATTAAAATCTATTTCGCTTGTTAAGAGATATCCCATACATATTGGTCGTATTGTCTTAGATGATTAGATAGACTAGAAACTATGGAAATACTTGTCAAGCTGTATGACGCTATAAGAAGCTTTGTTCATTATTTCTGTCTGTCACAGTCTGTAGGGCAAGAGAGAGTATGGTTCATTTTTCTCGCTATATCCTTCAACGTACCTTTCATTAATTACTTATTAATGAGCTATTAATTAGAAAGATCAGTCACGATTTATGAGAAAAGGAAGTGAGATGAATCCTACTACTGCATGAAGTGCTAGGATGTCGTCCATTGGGGTTCAGGAGCCACCGTGTCTCATTCTTTGACTAGTGGGCGTGGGTGTAGGTGGCTCAGAAGTTATAAAACGCTCTTAATATTTAATATCATTCATGCTGTAATACTCAAGACTAAGATTTTGTTATAGTTAGAAAATTGCCTGAATACTAAAGCATTTGCGACTTTATCTAGGTTTTTTCTAGGGTTCTTATAGTTAAATCAAAGTTTAAAAATGAAGGTGAAGGACAAAGCCAAACAGAATGATATCAGTTTACCATTTATGATATTTTTTTCTTTCTATTATAGTATCAATAATATACATCGAGATGCTGAGGCTTGAGAAAATTGTCAGCTGAATCAATTTGTTATGTTTATCAATCCTTATAAATGCTGATTCTAAATCCCTCAAAATAACCAACTCTTCTTGAAAATCTACAAGAAACTAAACTATTTTTACCATGGTTAATCAAATCATTGTTATCCTTATTTCTGTTCTTCTCTGTGATATTCTTTTGGTTTCGGCCAATCCTGCTACATCTGTTGAAGAACAACGTCGTACTATTTCATTGACAGACAACTTTCGATTACCAAAGTCACTCTGTCGTCAAATGCTGTGCAATAAGCCATGCTTTTGCGGTAGCTATCGTGATTATCGTGGATGTGATACCTGTAATTGTCGTCCATGTGATGGTAGTGGATTGGGTGACGATTGGGGAATGGCTTAATCTCTATTCTTATTGAATGAGTGATAAATAAAGTTCAAGAGAAAAGAATATTCAGTTGTTTTATATTAATTTCAAGCTATAATATGTACTAAGCTAATTTTATTTGAAGTTATAATTTGTAATCATTGAAATCAATTTATTTTAATATGCTTTAACACTTAATTAATCGAAATATTTACACTAGTCATTCATGTGCCGAAGCAAGTCCAGATGAATATTTGTTTGACCTCTACTATATAAATGTTTTCACTAGAATTCATTATCCTTTTCTTGACAAAATAGCTCAAGTATTTTATAAGAAATCATACGTTATATTTATTAGTGGAACACACACATACTTACATTAACAAGAGATGTATGATAGTAATAGAAATTTCTATGATGCTTAATATGTGTGATAGCAAGCTGATCATGCATCCACTTAGGTCAAGGTTAATTGTTCTATTTGTTCTCACCAAGACAATCAAAAAAAAACCTTTCATTCAGAAGGTGAAATTATCTCAAAGATAGATACAAGTAATGAATACAAAAATCTTCTGTTTTCTTTTCCTCACAGCACAATATCAAAAATATTGTTGAGATAAATCTTTTAAAATATTCAGATTTCAATATTGAGGGTGTGGGTATGAATTTAGGTGTGGATTCCAAAACAGATATACACCCACACTCACACCCGATTCTTTCTCTTCATCTTTTTCGTTGAAAGTCAATGTACTTTCATATAGTTCGGTTGAGTAACAGCTTTCTCTTGCGTAAATCAGTGTGATAAGTAAATAACGAATGACGCACTTTTTAGACTAGCAATAGTGGATATTTTCTCACTTGGAAACACACAAAAACACTATGCAGAATCAGTATTCGAGTGAAATCAAGAAGAATCTGGAAGTTCTAATAATGATACTATAGAATGATGTGCAGACTAACAAGTAAAATTATTAACAAAAGATATTGCTAGTATAGAAAACATGGTCAACTTTTAATGGTCATATTCTGAAGATTTTTTTCCCGTTAGAATATTAGAGCTGAACGCTGCTTGTATAAGTCAGCTTCGACAATCACAGCATAAAGGATCAAGCCATTGTAATATAGATACTTCATACTCATACCTGCACCCACAATTTGACAAGTATACCCATGAGAAACATGGGGGATCGGATCTTGTCGGAACGCTTTCAAATCCGGTTAAATTCGGAAAATGGAACCGATCGGATGCTCTCCGATGAAATCCGATAACTTCCACAATTATCCGATCAAAAACGTCGACCGGATTACAGGGTTTCCGACATACTCTACCAAAAAGAAACCAGCGGATCTGACAAGTGGGATCGGTCGCATCCGATAGGAACCATAAAAATTCCATGGCAGGAAATCCTCAGAAGTATTCGCATTGCGTCGAACCATAAGGCAATACCATCCGGTAAAATCCGTCCTATACCCAGCACCGGAACATACCAAAACCAACAAGAACCACACAGCTACCTACCATACTGTTCACAACGCCAGAAAACAACATTACATCACGAAATAATTTCATTGCGCCAGCCACCACCTTTCCTACACTTAACGAAGAAAAAAGCAATACGCTCTCCAGCGAAAAAAAAAACAAAACATGAAACCGCTCGCCACACAGTCGTACCAACGCATTTCCCACAAAAAAACATCTCTCTAAATATATCGAAAGAACGGAAAAACACAAAAACGTATCCTAACCAGACATCAACCATATAAGCCAGAATAATTAGTGGCATTACTAACCTACACACTGCAAAAATATCAACTACATTCTCATAAAATCAGCACAAACAAAAATTGAAAGCATGCTTCAAGCTCATTATCATGCGTGAGCAAAAGAGGGCTGATTTTGTGACGATCTCAATGATTCTTTTAACTTTGCAACAAAATCGGGTTAAAAGAATCAAAAGTGAGCATCATGCTCATATTTACGGGTGAACAAAAGACAGCTGATTATGTGACGATCCCAATGATTCTTTTTAATTTGCCACAAAATCGGGGTAGAAGAATCAAAAGTGAGGATCATGCACATTATTATGGGTGAGAAAAACAGAGCTGATTTTGTGAGGATCTCAATGATTCTTTTTACTTTGCCACACAGTCGGGTTAAAAAAGTCAAAAAGGAGCATCATGCTCATTCTTATAGGAGAGCAACGGTCAGCTGATTTGCTGTCGATCTCGATGATCCGTCTTAGTTCGCAACTAAGTCGGGTGAGAAAGATTACAAATTAGCATGATGCTCAGGATTATCGGTGTTGATGGTGGTGTGGGTGTGGGTGTGGGTATGGATCTGGGTATGGGTGCGGATGGGTGTGGATGGGTGTGGGTGTGGGTGGGTGTGGGTGTGGGTGGGTGTGGGTGGGTGTGTATGTATGGTTATGGATGGGTGTATGGGTATGGGTGTGCGTGTGGTTGTGGTTGTGGGTTTTGATGTGCATGTAGATACGGGGAAGTCGCCACCCACACCCACACCCACACACACAGGCACACGCACCCCCACACCGAGACACTCACAGGCGGACCCGAAGCCGCACCCCACATGAAAAGAGTTTCTTTTCAGAACAATAGAAAACAACATTGTCTATAACATATCAGAAAGATCGTTTGGTGAACGAGGTGGCTATAATGTAGGAAATAGAACAATTTTATGTAACACGTTCTACGTTATAGCACATAACTAAGCATTCAAGATAAAGGAATAAATAAGGTGATATAGGGTAAATCCACGGTATCTCTACCACGTTTACATCGACTTTCTCCGAATCGCATGAAACGTTTAGGGTTTTATAGACCAGATTGATGTAAGACTTTCTGCAATTGCAATTTTTTAAATTTCATTAATAGCACATGGATATAGGAGATGATGTTTTAGACACGTTTCGTATTCAGGGCAAAAATTGGAATTTTTTGAAGAACTTAAGCCATCGATTGAAACTAAAACGCAGTTAATTATATAGACATATTATATATCATTTGGTGGCTATTGGTCTTGGCTACATTTCGGCTATCACAGATGGTGGCTTTCCTGATAGATACCTTACATGAATTTTTCATTAATATGACAGACCCCCTAAATCATAGGGTGTGCTCGTGTAGTGACAAAAAGATCGGAAATATGGAATTCCCAGGCAAAGCCATATATACAGTTTTGTAGAGAATTCTTCGCTCTACAAGATGCAATAGAATGCATTTTTGCCTTTTTTGATTTGACAAAACACGAAACACACAAACATGAGATATGCCATTTTTCCAAATTTTACAGAAAAAATTGCCAATTTTATCAGTGTATATATTTTTTATTATTCGCCAAACTTCTTCTACAATTAGCAGTTAAACTATTTGAATACTCTCTTACCCTTTAAAATTCAGTCGACACGATGTTTTGTCATAAATACATAGAACGCTGAAAAACTATGAAAATATTCTATGATAAACATGAGTCATCCCACGTACGCCACGATCGAGTTCTTCAGAATTTGCTTAATTTTATATAATCTTATAGAGGAAAGAGTTTTATGAATTTTGACGCAAGCCGTTTTGAAAAATATTGAACCGCTGACTTTTTATGACTGTCTTACGAAAAGCACTAAAAACAATATTTCGACTAAGGGCGTCCTGCCGAGCCATATCTCAAGAATGACATAACGAATTGAGTTGAATTTTTGTATGCGCACAGATTCTCACGAGTTATAGTGAACATAAAATTTTCAGCTTAAAATATTGAACCCATATTTTTTTTGTTATTCATCCAATTTGAGTAAAAACTCACATTTTGCACACTTTTGGTGCTTCATAACTCGTGATGGGAATAACATAAAGACCTGAAGCTTTAACTACAGCTAGACTATATTAAAATGTATATTCTCTAAAAATTTCAGCTTTATATAACATTTTCTTGAACCAGTAGAACCTTCTCAAAAATCGGTTTTTGATGAAAACCGTCATTTTCGGAGAGGGTTTCCGCTCAAAATATCAGGTTCTCGGAAGGCGGAGATTAGGAAGCTGGAGGCACCATCTGAGGTGTACAAGTGCATAGTAAAATTAGCCGAACCAGCCAGAAACAGCTTGTGAAAAAGGTCATCTTTAAGAGCCCTGAGTATCATTTCGGCCTACTCTATATATACGGATCTGACGAATGGATCAAGTCAACGAGCTGAAATTTTGGCTACGAAGATGTGTCACTGAGTATTATTTATGGTAAAAATTTCAACTCAATTAGTTACGTCATTCTTGAGATATGGCTCGGCAGGACGCCCTTAGTCGAAATATTGTTTTTAGTGCTTTTCGTAAGACAGTCATAAAAAGTCAGCGGTTCAATATTTTTCAAAACGGCTTGCGTCAAAATTCATAAAACTCTTTCCTCTATAAGATTATATAAAATTAAGCAAATTCTGAAGAACTCGATCGTGGCGTACGTGGGATGACTCATGTTTATCATAGAATATTTTCATAGTTTTTCAGCGTTCTATGTATTTATGACAAAACATCGTGTCGACTGAATTTTAAAGGGTAAGAGAATATTCAAATAGTTTAACTGCTAATTGTAGAAGAAGTTTGGCAAATAATAAAACATATATACACTGATAAAATTGGCAATTTTTTCTGTAAAATTTGGAAAAATGGCATATCTCATGTTTGTGTGTTTCGCGTTTTGTCAAATCAAAAAAGGGAAAGATGCATTCTATTGCATCTTGTAGAGCGAAGAATTCTCTACAAAACTGTATAATATGGCTATATCCGGGAATTCCATATTTCCGATCATTTTTTCATTACACGAGTACACCCTATGATTTAGGGGGTCTGTCATATTAATGAAAAATTCATGTAAGGTATCTATCAGGAAAACCACCATCTGTCATAGCCGAAATGTAGCCGAGACCAATAGCTACCAAATGATATATAATATGTCTATATAATTAATTGCGTTTTAGTTTAAATAGATGGATCCAGTTTTTCAAAAAATTCAAATTTTTGCACTCAATACGAAAAGTGTCTAAAATATCAACTCCTATATCTATGTGCTATTAATGAAATTTGAAAAACTGCAATAGCAGAAAGTCTTAGATCAATGTGGTCTACAAACCCTAAAAGTTTTATGCGATTCGGAGAAAGTCGATGTATATGTGGTAGAGATACCGTGGATTTACCGTATAGTATCCATGGTACACAGATAGCACAGATGTCGCGCAATTATAACTATCATAGGTTTGAGGAGAATAAATAAAACAAAACAAAGAATAAAGAACATACAGTTTCATTGAATTTCGAATTGGTAAAAAAGATCATGATGATATAATATGGCAATTTCTTTTTTAAAATGAAGCCAATACACTTGCACCTGTTCGAAAACACCCTGACTTGCAATGATAAGTCTGACCCTATTATAATTCAAGCACGTGAGTAAAACGAGCAATAGTAGTAATTCTTTTCATGGTGCTGACCATCATGCGCAAAAATAATCTGTACAAAAAAAAAGATCGAACATATACATTGACTAAAAAAAAACGAACGTCAAATTCTATTTTCAATAGATCGGCAATCCCAGTTTGATTTATGCAAATATCGGACAAAAAAAATCACAGTTAAATACTGTTTCCAACATCAATCTATAGCAAAGCAACTCCAGAGATAATGCAATGAAATAGTTCACATATAACAAAAGTTTTGTAGTTCCATTATTCCTACAAATAGCACATTTATGTATTTCAATGAAAAAAAATACTTCATCGGTGACCGGACAATCCGTTGCCATACAATTGGTTGCATGAAAAATTCGTTGAATGAACAATTCGTTTCAAGAGAATAGTCACATAGATGATTGACTAGTCGATAATTCTTTCAATCATTGTGGCAGAATAAAAATTGAGATAAAAGACAAAATTACTCATTTTTGTTGTGATCCTTTTGAACTTGATCAAAATAAAAAGATAAATAAAAGAACACTCCTATAATATCTACTAATATATTCAGTGTCTAATCAATTCACAATCTATATATAGACGATGATTTAATAGAATACACCTCATTTCTTAAATAAATTTCTCATAAAGTGTGATAAACGTTTGTACAATGTCTAAAATAGAAAAGTTTTCAAGCGAAAGAGGAAAACCATTGGTGGTTTATGATTCTCACATATACAATTTAGAACGAAGAACTGATGTAAAACTTATATTTAGATGTCAAGACCATGATTGCACAAAGGTAAAATATAAGTTTTAAAACAAAAGGATGCGTTTGCTTTGTTCGTTGTAATGTTTTTTTTTGTTAGATGTAATAGTTTTCTGTATCATTTAATAAGGAAAAGAAATTAGAATAAAACACTTACTCATACGTATACAAATATGTTAATATATAACACTTCATTTTAATGAACGTACGACGAATTGTCCGCAACGAATTGTCGTGCAACGAATTGTCCTAGCACCACTTCATCACCATCCATATTCTCTCAACTGTTAGAAAATTTCCTTTCCAAGAAGAGACAAATATTTATTGGTAACACAAGCACCACATCAAATCAAATATCATGGATACATACACATCTTTATCCATATAAATATAAACCTATATATTCACGCATACAAATATCTGTATATAAATATCCACACAAATGCAAGTATATATACACAAACATACGTATGTATATATAAACATAATTCAGGCATATCAAAACTCGTCATCAAAACGTCAAAATCTGGATATCAAACAGTAACCTCAATAAGCTTCTTTTTTCTATCGTTTGATTTTTACAAAGACTTTCACATTTATCCACAAAAACCGAATTCCGGATCATATCAAAATCAAATTTAGTGATCTTTTTTTATGCTCAAAATAGTTGTCCATAGCATTCGATAAATATATTATATTCATAGGGAGCAATTTATGCTCATTTTGCTATGACTTTTATATTCCATAAGGCTTGTTCATTTTCTTATGGAACTTGCTGTCGGATCATATTGAGAGTAGATTCAGCGATCTTTTTTTATGCGCAATATAATTGTCCAGTAGATTCGATAAGTATATTATATCCATAATGAACAATTTATGCTCAGTTTGCCCGATTTTATATTCGAAAAGGCACGATCATTTTCTTAGGTAAGTGACATGGGATCATATCAACATCATATTTATTGATCTTTTTTATGCTCAACGTAATTCTCCATTCCATTCGATAAATATAATATTGTGATAGTCAGCAATTTATGTTCATTTTAATGGATTTCATATTCCACTACACTTGTTCATTTTCTCAGGTAATTGATTTGGCTTCATTCAATAGTTTTGTTTATATAGCTTCGGAACTGGATGTATCCGACTGTTTTCGATGTATCTGTAGAGTGAGATTTGCACGAATGTGGAGTTTTCTGGTGGTTGGAATAGCATCGGAAGTCATCGGATTGTGCCGGAATCGGGTAAGATTTGAATAAGTCTTGTTGGATACGTTGGGATCGTACGGGAACACATGGTCGGAATTCGATTGTGTTGCTTCCGTTGATTTCCGTAGAGGATTGCACCGGAATTGTTGTCGGATCCGGTCGAGTTTGAAATGGTGGTAGAGTAGGGTTCGAATCCGGTAAAATCCGATTGTCGGATTTATCATGATTTGATCGGATCGCTTCCGACGAAATCCGATGCTGGAGTTTTTTGCAGAGAATATGATGAAATACGACATATTTCGGTTTACGGACCTTGATCACCCGACTCTTTCTGGAAGACGGTTCCTAACTGATTCGATAAGATTTGCTGCCGGTTACGACCGGATTCGACCGTATGATTTCCGATGCAATCCGATTCGGAATCCGGCTGATGGGAATCCGACGCAAACCATGTCGGATCCGACAGATTTGTTAATGGAAGATGTCGGATTCCGGCGCAATCCGGAATGGTATCCGACATGTTCCGGTCGAATTCACAAGTCGGATTGAATCTCCTGGGTAAAGCCCGTCGGGTCCAGAATTTTTGGACCCGGACCCGGACCCGGTCGCTTAAATTTTTTGGATCCAAACACAATGACAAGTCAGTTTAGATAGTATAGTCAAGAAGGGTTTTGTTGTTTTTTATCTATTTTCTAAATACATTTGATCTCTTCTTTGTATAAAACGAACAAAACTTTAAAAAAATCCAAAATAAATTGTATGGATCAAAGTTTTCTTCAGACCTGGATCCGGTTAAGGCAAAATTTTCAGACCCGGACCCGGACCCGGACCCGGTCAAAATAAAATTTTTGGACCCGGACCCGGACCCAGGCCCGGCCAAAGTAAAACTTTTGGACCCGGACCCGGACCCAGGCCCGGCCAAAGTAAAACTTTTGGACCCGGACCCGGACCCGGACCCGTGCGGGTCCGGGTCCGGGTTCTACCCGACGGGGTCTACTCCTGGGTAGCCTTTTTTTATTCGTTATGGTGATTGATCGTGTTGTGATAGCTTCAAAAAGTAGACTCATGATTTCTCTCTTAAAGATTGATTCAATAAAATAATTTATACTTATTGTTAATCTAAATGAAGAATTGTTGACAAGCGTATTTTAATGTATAAAATAATTTGTATAGTTTTTTTTTCATATAATAAGAACTGTGATAATAAAATTCTACAATCTTTGAACAATATCACAACCGAAAGCTTCTGCACAAGCTTTTTCAAAAGTTATTAATTTGTCAGTTTTTCCACTAAGAAACCAAATATGTTCAAAAGCATGACGTTTTTGAGTATTAAGACTATTATTTAGTGGTTGTGATAAAATCTTTGCCCATAATTTTACAATAGTTTGAATAGGATTTTGAAAAGCTCCGCATCCAATAGGACCTATAATAAGATAAGTATCACTTCCATTTTCTTCAGTATTCGCTTGTGCAGAAGCAATTACAGTTTCTAATTTTTTTTGAGTATTGGCTTCAATCCTTTCGGAAGAACTTGGTGCTTCATATAGACCATGTTCTCTTGTCAAATCGTAACAAGCAGCAGCCACAATATCAACTGTTCGTTCTTCTATATGTTGAGTCGGTTTGAAAAATTTAACATTTTTAATATATAAACAACCAAATTCTGGGATCATGAAACCTCCATCAAAGCATTGATATTTAAAATCAAGTAGAGCACCGTATGCATTTGAATGATAACAAATTGTTTCCTCTTGTGTCGAAGCACCATAAAGAAAAAGACCTATTCATATATTTAGCATTATAAAAAAAAAAACAAGACAAAAAGCAAATATTTTACCCCCAGGCATTCTTTCATCGGCAAAGTCTAAAACAATAATTTGTTTTCCAGATGGAACATCAAAAATAGCTTTTTCAATTCTTCCTTGTTTTGTATTAATTTGACCTTTATTTTGACGCTGTGCAATAGGATATTTAAGCATATTATCTCTTGCATCATCATCAAACGAACCACATGATTCGAAATGTCCTTTTGATGAAGGAATATTATCAATTTGTTTTGCATTAAAATATACTTTTAATTGTTCAAGTGGAAAATGACCATATTTATTTATTATCTGCCGAGCATTTTTAGCGATTGGATGAATTCTATTTGAATGACTTGTTAACTCCCAATATTGTTCATATGTATCATCTCGATGTTCATCGAATTTCTTTTTATAAAAATCCAATTCTTTTAATTTATTTATTTCTTCTTTTAATTTTTCAAAATCTTTTAAATTGATAAAAGATGATAAATCAAATCCAGCTGATTGAATATGTAACAAATATTGCAATGCTGCTTTACGACCTCCATGCATATCAACACGATCTCTATTCTTCGATAAACATAATTTAACAAGACTTTCAATATTTTCTTCGTATAAGGATAAAGACGAAATAAAACTTGAAGACGACATTTTTTATTGAATGAAGACTTCGTCAATAGATAAATAACCAACAATGTCATGTTGATATGTATGTTGTGACAACTCACATAAAGAAAGAGAACGAATGAGATTTAGTGTTTTTTTTTAAATTAAAGTCCTGCAGATGGCCTAATATGATTAATATTGGGTGTGGGTGGGTGTGGGTGGGGTGTGGGTGGTGTGTCGGTGTGGGTGTGGGCAGAGATGGACAAGTCAGAGGTTTTTCGATCACAAGTCAAGTCAAGTCACTTATTGAGAAAGTCAAGTCAAGTCATTGGATAGTAGTAAAATTTTCAAGTCAAGTCAAGTCAAGCGCGTATTCAAGTCAAGTCAAGTCAAGTCAAGCACGTATTCAAGTCAAGTCAAGCACGTATTCAAGTCAAGTCAAGTCAGATGTTTTCAAGTCAAGTCAAAATTCAATTTCAGGTAAATTTTTTCAAATGTTCTATTCTTCTTGAAAAGATCATAATAACAAAACTTTCATTGTTTACAAAAAAAGTTCATAACAAAGTTTCACAATAATACAAAAAAAAAGTAACTGAAAAAAAACAAATCTGTTCACAAATATCTTGATTAAAGCTCACAAATGACAGGGAAAAGTGCACTAACACTAAATAACAAAATATATTATGCAATGCCGTTATTACATTTTAATAATGTGAGTTGTTGAAGAGTCGGGTGTGGGTGTGGGTGGGTGTGGGTGTGGGGTGTGGGTGTGG
>CAJNOP010000444.1:15125-69015 GCA_905250075.1 Rotaria sp. Silwood1
ACATAGTTTTATTTCTCTGATGATCTCATGTCCTGTAGATGTAATGAACGCTAGTTAATAGTCTATTAGTTTTCGATTGTTTCTAGAAATAACAAGTAATTCGAACTCTTCAAGACATTATTTTTATTGATCAATTTAGCTTCTATCTAATATAATGTTTCAAGTGCTCTGAGGAAAATGCTTTTATTTTTACATTTGGTGAGTATAGCATAGTTTTTCAAAGAAAGATTCATTTTTATTTACTCAAAACGATATTATCCTGCTTTTGAACAGGACTATTGACAGTTGACTATACACACTACTCATTTGTCTATCTAGAAACATTTACTCAACTACGGATAGGATTGTAAATATTCTCCTAGAAGAAATAGCTGCATATATTGAACGTTCTTGATAGTCATATATATATATTTTTTGAGTTGCCAAAAGGCAGTTTGATGTAATTTTTTAAACTTGTCTGATTCGTCTTAGTACATAGGTTCGCAATTAGATAACCTCTGAAGAATTGTAATGGATTGGATTATCTGGAAGTATCTTTGATGTTCATTCTGAAATATTTATTTAATTCATCATACTTAAATATTATTTTTGAAAATAGATTCAGTTATATCTGTTTACTAGTACGCTATATAGAATTTATTAGATAAAACTTCTGTGTTAAAGACAAAGCTGTTAAAACAATCTCTGCGGGACAAAAATATGAAACACGATCTAGTTACAGTCTTGAATCATAGAAGTATTGTTTCATTCTATCTATTTTGACACGAATGTCTGCACTATTTTTTCACATAATCCTCCAAAAATGAAATAAAAAAGTAGCTCCTACGTTATGACAGCACTTTATTGATACAAGGTCTATAATTACATATCAACAACACTCGTCAAGGTCTATGAGGTACGAGAAGAGGTCGTTACTAAAATGTTTATCACATTTGTGATGAGTCGTTACTAAGATGTATATGACGTCCGTTGTAAAGGGGGGTTCGAATTTTTATCCCATCATTTCAACTTTCCTTTTAAATCATATTTCACAAAATACACAGATCAAGCGGCCTGTCTTTCAAAGGCAGGCAGGTACGTTTGTATGCTTCATTGAGGCTTTGATTTCATTCATTCGTATATATATCGTCTTTTTCGTGTTTTGCGTTCTTTTGTATTGAATACGTAGTGTCCTTATCATCGAAAGGCGCAGTATAAAAATAGCTATTGGTTACTTGAGTTTGTTAACGTTAATATTTAAAAATGCAACCGAGTTCATTCGCAAGTTTCTTTTCATACTTATAGTCGTTGTCGCTTTTTTTTGTTCTTTTTCTTTTCGATATATACATACTTTTTTTTGGTGAGCGTCATTATTTGCACTGTCTCAGTTGATCAACAGTGTTCGTCATGCCTACAAAATCAAGCAAAAAGATTCAAGGTCCCAGTCTTTATAAAACATTTGTTGATGCTTATATGAAAGCTCGACCTAATGAAAAACGAGTTGTAAGTTCACTTTTTTAATAAAAAAAAAAGTAATTTTTCTTTTGAAATAGATAAAACATCGTGCTGCACAACTTGAATGGAATGAAATAAAATGGAATGAAGAATATGTTAAAGAGAAAACTGAAGAATATTTAGAAATATATAATAAACTCGAAACATCTTTAGATCAAGGTCTTGAATGTTCACCATTACCTCTTTCTTCAAAATTACCAAAAATTAATCATATTCGATCAGCAAAAAAACGAAAAACTGATCAATCGAATGATACAACAAATCAAAATACAACAGATGACAAACAATCAAACGATAATGATGATCTTAATGAAAACGATCAAGAAGATGATGATGATGATGATGATGATAATAATAATGATGATGAAGAAAATATTCAAAATAATGCAGAAGAAAAGAAAAGGAAAAAAAGAGATTTAGATTATCGTCTTAGAAAACGTAAACCAATTGAAGAAGAAATAATCGAAGATCCAAAAGAATTACCACCTATAGGTGGTGCTCCTCCATTAGAACCATTATCGAAAATAAAGAGACAACCAGCACAAGAACGTCTTTTTAAAGAATTAAGTTCTATTAACGAACGTATTGCATCATTAGTACAAGTTAGACAAATGGGTTTATCAACACCAGAAAATCGAAAACAATTAAAACAATTAATGAAAGATAGAAAAAAGAAAGGTTTTGAATTAAAACGTCTTCAATCAAAACAAAAGTCTTCAGATCAATATCGAATTAGACGAAAACTAATTGTATTAATTATTATTTTTTGTTTTTAATGTTGTATTTTAGTTTCATGTTTTTATTTTGATGAATTTTTTTGTTTTAGGTTGAACGTTTATTTGAAACAAAACCTGAATTACATCCACAATTGAATAAACTTTATCGTCGTGGTACTGGCCGACCAAGAGTTGAAGAAGAATGTCCTGATCTATTACAAATTATTGAAGAAATTGCGAAAGTTGGTGGAGCAAGTGATGATCGAAGACGATCAGAAACTATTCGACCTTGTTTAACATTAGATGATTTAAGAGAAAAAATTAAACAAAGAGGTTATGATATTAAAAGAACAACACTTTATTACCGGTAAGTTAATAAATTTAACTTGTATAATCAGTCGATTTTTTTATTGATTTTTTAGTATATTAAACTTGGTCTATTTTGTTTATTTTTAATGATTAAGAAATATTAGTCTGAAAGATCTTCAAGTGACAAGTTTTTAGTCTTTGTTATAATTTCATAATAGATTTTTTTTTCAAAGAACAGATTGATTACTTGATATATTACACGAACCGGTTTTTTACCGATTCAATCTCTTAAAATTGCCGATTCAGTCGGAAAAAATTCGACAGGCTTCAAATATGAAATCAAAATTTTTCTTATTGTATTAACAGTTTTCGAATGATCTTATTCAATTTTTCTTTTCTTTTGGACACGTTCTGATAGAATTAAATTCTATAATAATGAATTCTATTTTTAAAATACATTGATTCTACTAGAGAACCTATTATTCTTTTTATCTGACTAAAAAGAAAAAAATTTGGGTCTGCCTCAAATCTTGTAAACATGATAATTGAATACTGTCTCACTCTAAACACGTTTTAAACTAAATTGGATTGCTTGCTGTTTGAATAAAGTAAGTTGAGAAAGTAATTCTGAGTAATAATTTGAAAAATCTCTCGAACGATTAATACTTTTCGAACACCGATTCATAGTAAACTAGATAGAAATGAGAAAAATAGAATGCCCTAGTCAACTCTCCCTTATAAAAACCTCGGGGAGTCCCTGCTAAAACTCTCCGGGGATTCCCGACATGGATTCTCCGGGGATTTAAGAGGGAGTGGCCTTAAAAGTCAATAATGAGCCCCTCATTCTCAAGGGAAGTCCCTAGGGACGTAATCAAATTTCGTTCTTTCCCAGGGCTACCTATCTACCACTCTACCTATTTGCCTACCTATCTAGCTATCCGCCTACTTAGCTATCTATCTACCTACCCACCTACCTATCTGCCTATCTAGCTATCTACCTACCTACCTACTCATCTACCTACCTAGTTATCTACATATCTACTTACCCACCTATCGATGTAATGTTCATCTGCTTATCTATCTATACCTAAATACGTATATCCTCATCTATCTATCTATCTAACTAACTATCTATCTATCCATCTATTCACCTAGCCCTCCATTATCTATCTACTATCTAACTATCTAATATATATATGTCTAACTGTTTAGCTACTATCTATCCAGAAAGTGCCAACACGTCTTAGCGAAATAAATTTAACGATTTTCAGATAAAACAAAAACGTCTAGTACTTTTTCTTTGACTCTTTTTTTTTTGTATCAGCTGGACGCTTCTAGAACCAATTATATAGATATATCGAAACAGATGTATTTTAGTATATATTTAAAATATTTATGCACTTTATAGAATCAAATCACAAAAAGAAAAACTCACCAGGGGGTCTCTGTACGGAGATTCACTAGGGAGTTTTTAATTTTCTCCCCATCCCCTAAAAATTAGGGATTCCCTGGGGAGTTTTAATACTTTAGAGACTCCCCTGGGATTAGCTTGGTGACTCCCTGGGGACTCACCACGGATTTCGCATTTTTTAGGGGATTCTATGGGGGAGAGTCGACTAGGGTGTTCTTTTTTCTTTATCTTGTCAGTAGTTGATAGCAGACAAATATTCCTATCCACATTAAAAGGAATTGTAATCTTAAGAAAATAATATTATGAACTTTGTAAATCATAAATCTTCCTTCATTCCTGAGATTATTCTATCAGATTAAAAGCATTCTGATCACTTCGATGATGAAAAATAAATATTGATATTTTTTTTTAAGGCAATGATCAATTCTATTCTACTCTTTATTAAATGCATCATCATCATTTTCCAGAATTTTTATTCAGTATTCTAGACTAAGACGTCTGTTAAAACTGATTAGATCCAGTTGAGTTCAATTCATTCGGATGAAAGTAATGCATTTAAGCTACAGAATCTAAATCGGCTTCAGTTATGAAATAATTTTTTATTAGAAAAATATACTTTGAAACTATTTTCTTCTCGATTGAATTGAACTTTTTTCAATAAATAATGCGAATTTGAATAGAAAATTTTTTCTAAAATGGTTGATACGTAAAGCCGAGAATTGTAAGATCTACTAGTAATAGTGTGAATAAACTTTCAACATAAATATTTTCAACTGTATACTATTGTGTATACATGTGTGTTCAAAAAATAAAATATTTTGCTTTAAGAAATATTATGAAGCTATGAAAATATTTGCAATGACTGCTAGATATGATATACATCTTTGATATGAAAACGATTGATAAAGAAAAATTTGTTTTCTAAATTTTTTAGTCTGTTACCTCATCGTGCAAAATCAAGAGATGGTCGTCGTCACGTAAATACTGTTCCAGTTCGTCTTCGTCGTGCTCAAAATGATGACCATAGAAGACATGAAGATGGTCATTTTGCTACAGCAACAATACGTTATATGAAAGATTTAGCTTCTATATTTGGCAATGATTGTGTTTTTTATTTATCTCAAGATGATAAATGTAAAGTTCCATTAGGTTTACCTGCAGCTAAATTTCAAGCACCAATGGTAATGCATTTGGATTATCGTATACGTTTACCAGATCATGATTGGACAGTTGCACCTCGACATCAATTAACACCAAGTGTATATGCAGCATGTCTTTTATCTGAAGATGGTGATTTAGGTTATTCAGGTCCAACATATATTGCAATACGTTCAGCTAAACATGAGTTTTCAAGTGCTGAAACTCATGCAACAGATTTTGATCGTCTTATTTGTTTAAAAGAATTTGAAAACGTAGCACGTGATGAAACTGGACAAGTTAAACCAATTCTAATAACTACAGTTGATGGTGGTCCTGATGAAAATCCACGTTTTCCAAAAACGCTTGTTGCAAGTATTAGAAAATTTAAAAAATATAATTTAGATGCACTTTTTATTCTTACACATGCGTAAGTTTTTTTTTGTTTCTTGAATTGAAAAAAAGAAGATTTTAAATTTCTGTTTTTTTTTCAAGTCCTGGTCAATCAGCTTATAATATAGTTGAACGTCGTATGGCACCATTATCTCATGATTTAGCTGGTCTTATATTACCACATGATCATTTTGGTTCACATTTAAATGAATCAGGTACAACAATGAATGTTGAATTAGAAAAATTAAATTTTCGTAAAGCCGGACAAATCTTAGCTGAAAGATGGAATCTATCAGTTATTGATGGATTTCCATGTGTTGCTGAATATATTAATCCATCAGCTACAACAGATGATGAACGTCGACAAGTTGATGTTAAAATTGTTATAGATGAACTTTTACAAAAGTAGTTAGTTTTATTTTTTATTTTTTATTTTTATTATTTCATTAATTTTTATTTTTAAAAATAGAATTTGTGCTGAAGAAGAAGCAGAAGAAGGACATGAATTTCGTATTCGTGCATCAGATGAATATTATCAAGAAAATGCACGTCCAGCACGAGAAAATATTAGTGAACAACCAAAATATGATATTGACGAGCATTGGTGTGCTATCCATGTTTTACAAACACAATATACATTACAAATAATTCGTTGTCATTCAGTTGAATGTTGTGGACCATGGCGTTCAAATTATGATGAAGTATTTCCTCATCGATTTTTACCAGCACCTATACCATTTGAACGTACACCATATGGTCTTAGAGTGGCCGAGAGAGATTATCAAAGAGGACAATTTTATGGATCATTATTTCAACGAATTCAATATCATGGTGTTGTTATTCAACATACACAGGTTAGAAAACAAAAATGTTTATTCGTTATCAACAATTGAATAGAAATCAAGATATCGATGAAACAATTTCATTCTCACTTCTGATCATGTCTGCCAATCTCTAATACCTTAGGAACAATATATTTTACTTCCAGTAAGATATGAAGTCATGGATATTGAATCCATGCGTAGCACTTTCATATAGACTAATAAAAAGAAAGAAAGAATCATGATAGAAATAAGATCGAACAGTTCAACTAGATGATTCTTATTCGATTTAATGTTGATTATTCTACACGTTGGTAGCCAT
The DNA here is from genome assembly GCA_905250075.1 of Rotaria sp. Silwood1. Lineage (NCBI taxonomy): Eukaryota > Metazoa > Rotifera > Eurotatoria > Philodinida > Philodinidae > Rotaria > Rotaria sp. Silwood1. The sequence goes on from CAJNOP010000444.1 coordinate 21,729, forward strand.
GATTCTACCAAAAATATACAATGACATCTGTAGTTTTGTACTACTTTTAATTATTGAAAGACTTCAATTGAGATAGATGATCTTATTTATGTCAAATATAATATCGAAGAATGAGATTACAAGATATTATATCGGTCAAAACATAAAAGGAAGCAGAACTTACTAAAAAATTAGTTGATACACCTGTCCACACAACTCATATGCCAAAAATAAAGAATGTATTGTAAGTCGAAATTTTTCCATATATTTCCCTTATCAAGCAAAGACTAGTCCTTTGTCATATTTTTTACAAAAAAAAAGATTCATGTTATTGGTTAATTTAGCGTCAAGAAAAAAAAATTTTTTTTCTTTTCAGAATGAAATGTTACCATTTGATTACTGTTGTTCATCAGTGAAAAAAGAATTAAAAAAACGTACATGTAGAATATGTAATCAATATATTCCATCGGCGTATCGGATGAAAAATCATTATAAAATTCATGCACAAAATTATGAACATTTTGATCATGATCAAGAGGATAAATTACCATCACTACCAATAAATGATATAACAATTGATTCAAAGGAAATTCAATCATTAACACCAGCAGCATTAGCACCTGTAGTTAAAATCGAAATGTTAGATTGGCTTCGATCAGACTTTGATGATATCGATTTGAATCGACCAACATCACAACTTTCAAGTGAACGTGTTACACGTTCTATGAAAAAATTATGTGTTGAAGAAAGTAACGATGAATTGGATATTAAAGATTTCATTCACGTAGACTAAAAACATTTAATAATAATCTTTAATTGTTATTTTCTTTTTCATTTTAGCTTTTGTTTTTTTTTTTTGGTAGCATTTTTCTTTCGACTATTTCTTTTTTTAAGTCTGTTGTGAAAAAATTTTTCAATGTACGATAATAATTTTTTCTTGATTGATAATGAACATGAATATGTTTTAGATCTTGAGAATAAAAAGTACATTTAAATGTAATTTCAGAAGAGAAATCATGCTGTTCTTATTATAAAAACAATTCTATGAAATAGATTATAACCAAGTTAAACGTATATTATTCATTGTCATTACTACCAATCTATTGACTTCTACTGATTCATTTTTGTGTAGTGTGAATTATAAAGAAGACTAATACAACTCTTTGCATATTGCATGGTTGATGCACAAACAAATGTTTGGCAACATAGTTGACATCATTGCAAAACGTTAATCGCCTCAAAATCACCTGTATCTTTTGATTTTTAAGTTTGAAAATCAAAAACTTTTCAATATAAAACTGTTTTTTGTTTTTTCACCTTTAATATGATGTAGGTATGGATGAGAGTGAGCATAGAGAAGATGCAGATGCAAATCATTACGTGAACATTTGCTAATAGTTCAGTAGACTTTGATCTCATGGATTCTTATCTGATTTGTTCACTGAATTGATTGGTATTTCTCCATTAACCTTATTGACTCTATTGCCTTAACATCTCACATACCGTTAAAATCGATTCTTGCGGTAGTATCATTGTATAAAGACCATTAATTTCAAAATTATATAAAAGAATCTGATTGGTAGTCTAATGATTTCTTGTAGATGTTTCACTTAAATGCATCTTCCAAAATCGTGAGTTATGATCATCATCCAATGGTTTTATTTCACTAATACGAAATACGGTATGCACTGAAAAGAAGATTTTTTTTTCTTGCTCTTGAAAATAGCTGTATTTATCAAGTGATACAAATGGTACCGATGATATCGATGGATCAATATTTATTTCGAATAGAACAGTCACTTTTTCCAGCTTCTATAAAACTTTTCGAGAAAAACATAGTGAAACTTTTTTTGATGTACTTGTCGACAAAAAAATTGTTAAATGAAATCAGACCATCTTGATTTTGTTTCCTTCGATCAAACGCCGTGGGTAATATCCTATTTCGATTAAAAATGAATAAAAGATCTACCTATGTTTGCCACTACATGCAGAAAACATATATGATGAGAATTAAAACTCTCAATCAGCTTCCTCTTAATATCTTTTCATGGACTCAAAATTTGTGGAGAATGAACAAAAAAATTCCTTTACTCAATTTTTGAACCATTCTTTTGCTTTTTAAGGTCTATTTAGATCTGTTCTCATTGACAGTTTCATGTCGAAAGTTTATTCTTTTTCTAAAAGTATCGTTTGTACGGTCGACAAATGTCGGATAACGAAAGAGAAGATGCTGTACGATCACTTACCCCTTGACCTCGATACACAGTCAATATCTCACCCTTGTTGATTGCTCTATGAAGATGTTCAAATTGTTTATGAAGATCATAAATAAAGAAGTTCATCTTGATCAAAATTTCCATATCTTGTTTAGATAAAACTCGATTTAGCATCGAATAAATAAAACATTTTGCGTGTATTCCATCAGATCGGAGATGGATTGGTATACTTTTGCTTGAATTTTTCGATTACACATAATTCTACATTATTCTGAGCATAGTAGATTCGACAAAAACTAATAAAATCTTCTTTCGCTTGTTTACGAGTATAATGTCTTTGAGTAATTGCAAGTATATGAATGATGTATCAAGATGATTATTGAAATTTTTAATGTTTATGGATCGAGCGTCTGAATAGAAGTCAACTCCTGCTAACACTGTTTTATATCTTCCTTGAATTGATTATAAATATCTTGAATATCTGTAAAGATACCTTTGACTTTACGATGTTGTTTCTTTGTAGCCCATTGTTCATGTTTAGGTTTTTTAAAACAAAACATATAAATTAAATCAAGTTTAATGTCATATTAAAATGTTTGAATATCATCATCCGTCCTATTTCTGTGACAAAGTTTCGAATCCACCCAAATAATGATAAAATTTTCAATGAACACAAGTTTCTTGTTGTTGATGAGTCATGACTTATTTATATACGTCGATCGTTGCTTTCGTTATCAAAAGAAGGTTTTTTTAAACATACTTTCTATCTATAAAATGATCAATCAAAAAAAATAAGAAATTATGTTCCATTTCACCGAGACCATCATCGTCAACGAATCAGGATAATTAATGTGAAGTAACCCATCATGTGTATTTTTAGCGTAGAGTCACATGTATACGTATATTTGTGTGATGATTTTTTATGAAGTGTTCCTAAAGGTAATTGAAATCAGGAAATTTGAGTCTGTCATCGATTTTTCAAGATTTTGAGTTTGATTCTTCTCATCAAAGATGAGATTTTTGTAATCATCCACCTTCTCGTGATGGCACGATGTATTGCCACCTATATTATCATCTTATCTCTAATTCTTGTGTGTTTCTCGCTGTTTTATCATTTCTTCACACTCATTATGCTGATGTACTTGTGTTTCTTTTAATTAAAGTCAGAGAAAAATAGAGTGGTCAGTCGTAGTTGTATGCTTGTGAGTCTCTAAATTGTGATGTCGTATATTGATCTAACGTAAGTATTATAGTTATACAGCTTACATCTATATATTATATTTATTTACTTGTTTCTCTTTATAATACAAAATTATCGAAACAATATTTAGTTCACTTGACTGATATTGATTAGCTGACATCGAACTTGCCGCACATCAGTGGATGTTAGTGTATTCTATTGTTTGCAGTCTACAATTACATCGACTCTCGTACCCACATCCTGTATACTAGGATTTTCAATTAATGACTTATTAACTGTTTAGCTGACCGAGAATAGCTTTGGCCAAGTTTCGTGTCTTAGTTATAACTGTGACAACATTGCTTGTGGAAGTTATAACTTCAGCACAATACATATACTTTTATTTTCTCTTTTTTGATAAACATACATCTTATATCTCACTTATCTTTATAACTATCGTATACGAGAAGGTTGGAAGACACAAAAAACTAAACAATTAATGATCGAAATATTTATCTTTATTGTTTTTCAGATTCATTTGCGAGTGTCTCGGACGTCACATGCATCGAGTGTGATGGAGTGACGTTAGAGTGCAGAGCAAAATAGTATGAACGTATAGATGATGCAAATATACAAATAATTTTGCAACTCACTGTATATTTACCGTGTGCAAAAGAGTTGACACACAACCTATTTGGTTTTGATAAATATGGTACGATAATATACTCACGATAAGAAAAACAATAAAGCATAAGAAATGATGTATATCTAACATTGTTTCTTTTGGTCTTCTATAAATAAGGATCCATTTTTTATTTATTACTATATACAGAGAACACGATTTATTAAAAACAAAAAGACAACATGTTCTACTGCGTAGTTTTTGCTATTATTATAACTGCTGTGAATGGTAAACCAACAACATCATTGAAAAATGAACCAGAACGTTGTTGTATACCAACACAATTTAGTTCACAATTAAGTACAGCAACTAGTATGGTATTTCCAGATGGTACTACATTCGCTTCATATGTAAATAGTTTGTTCCTAAAATAGTTATACTTCAATCTGTATTCGATTTATTGAATAAATAGGCATATTATAATTTTTCATATGATTCAGATCGTGGTCTAGTTGGAATGAAAGGTGTATCATTTTCGGTACCAAATCAACAGAAATCAGATGTATGGATAATTGAAAATATGAATGATGGACAAATTTATGTCATAGATGAAGATGCAAAAAAATGTTATAAATCAACAATGCCAATTAAACCATTTCATTGTATACCAGGTATATAAAACCTGATCTTTGCTCATTTATGTTTAAGAATACGACTATTTTTTTTTATTTCATTATAGATACAGCAACTTATGTACATTCATTTACATATGGGTATGGTGACAAAAAAATTATTGGTGACACATGGCGTATACAAAAGGACGAAGCAGTGGATTATGTAACAGTTAGTCGTGATGGTCGTTGTATTCTATTGACTGACAATACTTTCTTTCAAAACCCTAGTAAGTAGATAGATAAGTTTATGTTCTCAATAGGATTTCCTCTTTGATAATTTTAGCTGTGGTAGATGCCATGACAACAACAGATTTTGTAGCACAAATTGATGATCCAAGTATATTTGATATACCGGCAGAATGTAAAAATGCCATTTAGCTTGTACTTTACCTTCCGAAAACAGACACATACATTCACATAAAAATTCCTTCTACGTTTGGTTTTTTTTTATATGTAATTTTCAAAATGAATCCAAACTTTGCATGTAACTATAATAGATAATAATTACTATCTGCAAATCCATTAAAATCATAAGCGTCTGGATATGGTTGTGGGTGTGGATGTAAGAATGAGTAAGTAGACCACCCACACCCATCTTTATCAGGAAAACAAATTTCAACGCAGTTGGGGGTAAAGTATAATAAAGATATTCAAATTTTTTATTGTCAAGATATTTATGGAGCCTTCAGTGTCGTGCTACTGATGATAATTATAAAAAACTAACGATATTATGAGTATTTTGTCGAAGAATTAGTCGCAATACTTGTTCAATCCATTCTTTGTACTACATTTGATCAATGACGAATTATATCTTTAAATTAATCTAAAAAGGATCAGTAATGATACTTCTTCACTTTAATTACATCTTTACACTGTTTGGTGTAATTTATGCACACATAGTACTGCGTGTAGATGAGGGAGCTGTGATTAGAGTAAAGAAGAATCCTTCTAAAATGTGAAAAATCAAGTTTGATCTGTAAGCTCAAATTCATTGAACTTCTTCATGATACTTTCAGGAAAGACACATTAATTCGAGTAACTACCTACGACTGTATGAAAGCGTTTCACAACCAACACATCTAATGAATTGATTATTATTTTTTTTCATATTGGCAAATTCTTCTGTAGCTGCTAAGTTTAAACAAGTTCTTAAAGATGCTATTGCTACCGAAGGCGACATCTCAGCTGATTCGAAATGATTATTCAGATTTTGTAAATTTGTCTTTCCTTTTTTTTTGCTTTTTCTCACGTGCCTAAGAAAAGGTGATAAAGCTTTCTTCCGTTCTGCTTTTAGTTTGAGTCACAGATCAAAATACTTTGTTTTTTCACAAACGCATATGATTATTCATATCCTTCTTAGTAATTGTGTTTCAAAAAGTTTTCATTATAGAATATAATTATTTTCTCATTATCAAACAACATTAAAATGTCTATTGAGACATTACCCGTAGAATTATTCCATTGTATTTTGGATAATCTTGACACAGAAACAATCGTTTTCTCAGTTCGACATGTATGTCGATTATTTCGATCGTTTGTTAAAACTTATGATCGATATATTGTGAATTTAATTTCGATTTCAAAACGAAATTATTATCTTCTTTGTCGATTAATCAATCCACATCATGTTATATCATTGAAACTTGCAAACGAAGAACGAACAACAAATCAAATAGATTTGTTTATTTCACTTGTTCGTCTTCGTCAATTTACTCGACTTCATTCAATAACTCTTCTTAATATTAAGGAATATCAATTAAATTTTATTTTGAAACGAATTAATCTTAATTTACTTACTTCATTTTCGTTCAATATTAACAGATACGATGACAGACGTATTAAAACAACAAATAAATACCTTAGATCAATCGTCTCTCAATTGAATTTTCGAAAAATGGAATTTAATTTAAATACTGAGAGATTATCGAAATTTTCATGGCCATATAATTGTTCAATTCAATATTTAGTTGTAAATGAAAATATAACTATGGATAATCTTTCGATTATATTTCAATGTTCTCCTCATTTGCACAAAATTATTTTGAAACAGAAGCTTGAAGAAAATATCGTCACAAATGTATCATTAAAATCTACGCCTCAAATATATTTTCCACAGTTGACATCATTAACTATGGAGAAACTTCCTATAACCATCGCCATATTGGAATCATTTCTTTCATTGACACCATCACTTGTATATTTAAAACTCATTGGTGAACATTTTATGTTTGATGGAAAACGATGGGAACAATTTATTGAAATAAATCTACTTAATTTAGATAAATTTGAATTTTATCTTGATTATTGGAGTTTAGAGAAGAAAACTTCAGCAGATCTTGAATTAATTATTGCATCTTTTCGAACTCCATTTTGGATTGAACACAAAAAATGGTTTGTTACTTGTGCATGTAATATCAAACGATCACAAACCATTTATCTTTACTCAGAACCCATATGCAAATCTTGTTTAAATTACGATGTAGAATTGCATCAAAATTCACTTTTCAATTATACTACGACGATGAACAATCATCAATGCATAAAAAATGATGTCAATTCCTTCAATCTATCTTTAAATAAAGTATTAGCCAATTATATAGACGAGAAAGTATGTTATTCGACTAGAATTATGCATTTCAATACACATAAAACAGCATGCAATGAGAATTTAGTTTTTCTTCGTTTATCATATATCGGAATAGCAAATGAACCAGCGTTTTATTTTTCGTCCTTCTCAGTCAGTTCTCGTTAACATTATCAATCAAAATAAAATAACAAAGATTAAAAGACTATCCTCAAACCTGCAAAGCACTGAAACTTTTAAATGCCTGACTAATAGGTATAGATATCCATCTCTTTATACACACGTGCTAATACGAGCAGTAATTGTATCAACCATAAGGGCTGACGTAAATATCACTAGAAATCCATCGATGATAATGAAAAATACTAAAGCAGACACAAATAGATATCGAATGAATATTAACTATCTGTATCAAAGAGTTCATATTTTTCATACTAAAAGCATACCTTATTATCTCAGTTTATTCTATTCGTAGATAGGATTAGATTTTATCAAGTTCTTTAAAAAGTAGATGGATTCGGTTAGATTCACTATCAATTCTGAAAAACTCAGAAATTTCATCGAATATCATCGAAATCCATTGCCTTTAAAAGAACTTTATAAACTCTGACACTATGTGAAAATAGAATAAATTCAGATAAAAAAAATTTTGATAGACAAGAATTCTGTATTTATGTTAACTACATAATGTCTTACACAACACAAACAATTTCATATTTTCAACGTACTTGAATATTTCATTCATTATTTACTGAATGTAGTTTTGCTCTTTATTATGAAACAATCTGCCTTATTTTTTTTGACACTGTCGTGCAACCTCGGAAGAAATGATTTTTGAGATTAAAGATACTGTAATTCCTGATGGAGAAAAGAATGTTCTATCTTTCTATGCTATTTAATCATACATCAACGAATATCATAATAATAAATGTGCCATATTTTTTGAATAACTTTTGATAGAAACAGAATAGAGAGAGTGGCACTTTTCAATGGTTGAGAGAGAGGAGATAAAGCTACATCAAATCGTGTATGATAGATTTTTTCTTTCATATGGCCTAATGCTTGTTTAATCAGTTTTCTAAATATGGAGAAAATGGTTTTGTTATTAAAAAGGAACAGTTAAAATTTCGTCGCGTTATCTAAACTAAAATAGTAACTGCATTTGAATACTTTCAGAAATCAACGACGAGTCAAATTATGTTTTCAAATGTAACTAAAGTCAATCTTCACTTTAACGAAGAGTGGCCATTACTCCCTCTTGAATATCTTTCTATTTTCATCGATATTTCTCGACTAGTTCAAATGACATTGTTTAGCTCTTATTTTACCGCATACAGTCAAAATGTGTTAGTGGACATTCGTCAATTCATTGAACAAGCTCATAATCTTTCTGCACTAATTATTCAAACTGGTATGTATAGATACAATTTAAATTTGGCAATAGAAAAGATACACGGTATTATTCCATATCATGTAAAATATTTGCGAATACCAATCAACAATACAGATCAAATACAAACAATCCTCAATCGATGCAATCATTTGACAACAATCGCATTTGATATTAGATATTCAAATTTCTCTGAAGAAATCATTAAATGGTTTGATGATAATACTATGAATTCCACATGTTGGAAAGATTATAAAATGGTTTCTGTATGGCTTGGCGCAAGAAAGATTCAATCAACTGAAATTAATCATGATCAAAAACGCATGAAAATTTCGTAGAAACGACTCAGAACTTTAACATATTGCGTTTCATTAACTTTCAATAATTAAGAATTCAGAAAATTATTTTTAAATTTAATAAAGTTGAACGTTACAATCTCATATGATATGGTCATTGTCTTCTTGAAATATCATTGTTTTTAAATATGTAACAAGTTGTTTTCAGTTTCTGAACTTACCAATATCAATGATGGGAGATTCAAACCATTTATACAGTAAAACATTTACTAATGAATATCTTCTAATTATGGGTGTGGGTGTGGATATTAATTTGCATGTGGTTGTTAATGACGAGATCGCCATCTATACCCCACACCTGGTTTTCGATAACTGATTATCCTCATATCTTTTGAACTCGAGAATCAACACTTGATCTGTGACAACTAGACATCGGCGTGACCAATATTTTTTGGTCACGGTTATGATAGTCACGCCAGTCTCGATTGGAACGGCTATTTTCTTTTTCTCAAAATAGTGTACCCTTCCCTCCCAGTAGGAGGCTCCTATATTAGAAGATTTTCCATCATAGAAGATCCCTTGGAGAAAATATGTGTGATACTTAATATAAGACCTCATTCAATTAATTAATTTGTCGAAAAATGACAACTTCAGTTACTGGATTTACACCATAATATGCCTAGTTTTCAGAAATTTGAGCTGAAAACCTCAACTGAGTGTTTTCAAATTTTTATCTAGGCTTTTAAAATCCTAAAAACTCTTTCTCAACGCCTCAAAATTGCTTTGGCTTTCTGAAGAATCTTTTTAGTTAAAAAACTGTAAAAACAAAAGAGACACAACAAAAGATCTCCTGGAAAACTTTTGCGGGTGGACAAAATAGAAAACCTTGGACCTTCTCGTGCGGAGGGGCCAGAAGTAATATAATAGACAAACGAACAATATTACTTATGAAAAAAATTGATCAATTTATGTTTTGGAGAAAAAATCTTAAAGTTCTTGAAACTTTATTTGGCCAAAGTTTGAATGAAAATGAGCGAAATCAGAACAAATGGAAAAATGATCAATCATCAAATAAGACATCTGATAAAAGTCAAAAAAGTCGAAAATATATGAAAATGACATTATTCTTGTTTTAGAAGACGGTAATATTTTTTATTGGTACATTCTTTTCTAAAGTATTTCTGTGCGAACTGTTTAAAATATATTAATACTGAGAAAATTTTTTCTGGTATTGTGGTTGTATTTATTCTATTTGTTCGTATTGAGTTTGCACAATTATATAAGGATATTGATACATATTGAAAGAGTACTAAATATGATATTCAATTCTCTAATGAAGTTTGAAAATAACTGTCATATAGTTACATTGAAATTTTATTGTGACTGACCGTGACTAGGTTTTGACCATGATCACGTCACGGCGATCATGCCGATGTCTAGTGACAACAACGAATTAGAGAGAAATTAATTTCAATTATGGTTTATTTCCTTCCATATCGAATGAATACTCGGACTTACGACTCGAAAAAGAAATCAAGCACTCTCTACATTTATGAAATCAACCATGGACAGGGCAGTTCGTCATCATTTTTTTCTTGTAATCTCGAGTACAAAATCATGCTCTCTTTGTAAGTGTCATTTAATAGTTGCCTTTTACAACGGTACTTTCACTTGGATCGTATTCTAACTTGAGACTTGAATATGGCTCTATGAAGTTGCAAGTACTTTGCAAGCAATTCGGAGACTAACATAGACAATCGATGAAGACCACTACTAGTAACTGAAACTTTTGTGTTATTCGAAAAGGATCTGTGATGTTAGAAAATCAGAACAAAACGGCGGTAGATGATGTTATTTCGATTTAAACATACATGAAATGTCGAGAATGAATCAACTGTACACAGTTAACGAACAATAAATATTGGAAGGATTTTTAATCAAAATTAAAGGTTTTGATTTAATGTATTCACTTGACAATTATCACAGTATGGATTAAATAGTCTTGGCTGGTCCTAGATTTTCATATATCTTATGACTGAACAGCTATCTGAGAAAGACATGGCTTCCAAGAAGAAAACTCATTTCAAATTTAATACAAGTGATGTGTATGTTAGAGTGCATTTTATCTTAGACTCATTAGGCTACAGATAAAGAGGATTTTATTTTTTAAACGATCATTCCCTATTTACGGATACTTTTTCGTTCTGAATTCAATCGCTATTACATAATTTCATATACTTCTAAGATCATATTCACATTTTCCCTTAATTTGTTGGATTCATTTAACTTATTACCACAACTTGCCAAGACTATTTACATGACATCATCTTGTATTGATCTTTCAAATTTACAAAAATCATTGAGATTCAATGAATTTTAGCTTAATTTCAATACTGAATTATATGATGCTAAACCATTACCAAGCAATATTCAAAAGAAGCTTGATGATATAGGGAATGATTTATTAAATCATGCTGAACCAGGAAAAGTTTTACTTGATGAATCGAAATTTCGTTTACATTCAATTGATACAAAAATTAATAATGAAAATAATTCAATTCAACTTGTTCTTAATTTAGGTTTAACTGATTATAAATTATTTATTTGTATTCAACAACAAGATATACCACAAGAAATTCGTCAGTATATAACAGAAGATCATTTAGCACATCCTCTTGGTGTTACATGTATTCTTATAACATCTGATAATTATCTTGTTTCAATTAAACGAAGTTCTACTTGTGCTGATCTACCAAATATGTATGAATTATCTGGTGATCATGCTGAACCAAAGAATTTGAAAACATATACTAATGAAAATATCGTTAAAGAAATTATCTCATCAACTATTGATGAATATGTTAATGAAACAAATGTTGATAGAAATAGTCCTCTTATTGCTTCTGATTTTTATATTGTTGTTCTTATGCGAAGTTGAAGACATTATGGTCGACAAGCTTTTAAATTTTGTCTTAGAACAACAATGACATCAAGTGAATTAGAATAATGTTATAATTTACAAACACAAAATGAAGCATATGAAACAAATGAATTAAAATCTTGGTCTATCGCTCAAATTTTTGATCTTTTAAGTTTCTCGAATATATCAGTACCAATTAATCCAGCTGATCATGCTGCTTTAATTGCATAGATTTGTTTATTTTGTTAGAAACAATAACTCTGATCAAAATAGATCTTGTATTGATGCAATAGTATGAGTGACGAGAAATTCGTAATATATCAGAGTAACAATTTTATATCAAAAATAAAGAAAAAAGGATTCTGATCAGTGTCTATGATTGTGTAGTTAGAAAGCCTGTGTTATACTGGCCTATAGCTCTATAACTATGTTCTAGTAGATCGAGATGATCCAAGCTTGACGAGAAATAGTAATGAATTTACTAATTTCTTTGCATTTATATAAAAATCAATTAACAAAAAAGAACTGTTCATCTTACAACTCGAGTGACTGATGAAAGTTCGTGAAATTAGCAGAAAAAAGATAAAATAACATACAATTACAAACAGATATAATACTTCGTTATCAAAAACGGAATGAACAATAAGTGTACATTATTACAAAATGTGCTCGATGAATTGTGTAAAACCATTTTCCATTTATCATGACTGACTTAATCTGAAAAGGTACTAATGATGGAGGTGTTTGTGTTGTTAGTTAAAGAAATGGTTCATATTCGGGTCAAATGAAAGCTCTCACCGCCAAACTAACAAGGTTAAAATATTTGCGGCTGTTGGCTTGCCTAAAGGGAGATATTTGATTTTTACGGTACTCATGGTTTGGGTATGTAGGAACATTAGGATTATTTACATGAATTTTTTATACAATCAACTGAGTATTTCAATAGTAGACCACAAAAATCTTTCTGGAATTTATCAATAGTATTAAGATCATATTAGTTTCGATGTCTTCTGAAACTTAAGTAGTATCAATATGGATAAAGCTCAGTTATCAGTTATCAAATCTTTAACTCACCAATAGTTTCGATTTTATTTCAAACTGAAAACAATAGATTATATAATACACTATTTTAAGAATGTAGGATGTGGTTGTTGATCTTGTCTTCACCCATACCCTGTAATTGGTTTCTGAATTCAGTCGTCTCATCTTAGATTAGTGTCATTTGTTTCCAATAAGCTACAGTCTTTAGTTTTTGTCTATAACAAGTAGCTATACAGACCGCAATAAATCTGTTTCGCAGAATGCTTGATGGAAAGATTTCTATAAACTATGAAAGATGCATGTGAAAAAAAGTATTTCAAATGATATTCAGTATAGTATGTGACAATGACTGTAAAGGAAAAATTCAAGACGAAACCACTTGGAGATATTTTCTCACTGAGACAAAATATAAGTAAAGTTGAGCTTGCAGCTTGGTTGATGGCATTGTATAGCGAGCAATAAGAAGCGTGTAAAACTTTTAAGAGTTTTACAGTTCATAGATGAAAATAAAATGCTATACGAAACCGATAATAGCCGCTGTACTTTAGAAACAAACACGCTGGTATAGTGCTTTTAAGCCAACGTTCCTTTCATATTAGAATACTGTTGAGAGTCTATCTTGTGACAAGTGATGCCGATTAGTGTACTGGCAAAAAAATTCATTTATTTCGCATATGTCAATGGGCAATGTCTAGGTTATTTGTCTTCACAAAATAAAAATTCTAGATTAAAAAGTACTGTGATGAAAAACAACTGTTGTTTTTTGTCGAAATCAGACATCTTCCAAGAAGGCCTCTTTTTGAGCGACAGTTCGTAAATCAAATGCTCGATTTGTTCGAATCTTTTGACGAAATGAACTGTTTGACTGCTCTTGCCGTTGTTGGTTTTCAATCACTCTCTCATGTTGATTGTTACTCTGAGACGAACTTTTTCTGTTAATATAAATGAAAAAATGGAAAGTTTCATAAGAAAAAAACTTTTGATAACATAGCGTAATCATTAAAATGATCAGTAGAACAGTATTGGCAAGAGAGAACAACGCAACTACAGCAATAGCAATGGCCAAGAATGTCATATAGTTCGATCCTGACAATATGTGAGAAAAAATGAGACCGTTCTTTGTTCTGAAGCAAAGTCTTCGAAATTACCTGTGTATCAGACGTTGATGATACAGAGTTCGATGCTCCAGTACTTGAAGTTGAATTCGACGTCATAGCTATATTGAATAGAAAGTAAAAGATATAATATCTGTTATTGAAGAAAGGACAATTTTATGGTCAAAACGATTTGAAAAAGTTGTAATACTCGTAAAATGTCAATATAGTTTAAATATATCTAGTGTAATGATGATAAAGAGTCAAACAAAGGAATCTACGTTGTAATAATGGGACGTATAGAAGAAGGAGATAGCGAAAACATTTATTTATTTTATGTTGCGACTGATGTTCTTGCTCTCAGATAAACGAATCAAAAGAACGAGATCCTGAATATAGAATCTCAACTATAAAGTCGGAGCTTGTATTCCTATTGTTCAATCACTCACTTATCATCGCACTTGTACTACTCAATGATGCACTTATTGTCTTATTCATGATAGCTAAAGAGAGCTTATCTTATATTGTATGCTGATTTCAAAATCTACTCACTGGTCGTAGAGCTAACCGTCGTGTTCGTCGTTATCGTTGTTGGTGCTACAAGGGATAAGGCATAATATCGTTTTTATCACTCTAAAGATCTTACATATAAATGTTGAAACAGTACAATTGAAACCAAGGCCAGACGAACACGTTGCTATATCAGTATTGCACATGTTCGTAAGACAAAAGCAATAACAAGCAAAATATGTGACGTTATTAGCCATAAGAACAGGTAAGGCAAGAAGCACCTGTGTACCTGATTCAAACAAACGGTATGTCACACCGGTGTCAGTACTGAAATTTGCAGCAACATTCGGGAGTATAACATTATTGAGTTGCTGGTAAGATTCAACTAATCCGTATCCAACTGAGTAGCCATAGACATAGTATGGATCATAGTAGACAGAGCACAAAAATATTTGAAGCGAAATAGCTCGTACAATATGCTTGATGAAAACCATTCCAGTGACTATACAACGTACACATTGTGTAGGTTGAAGGTAATGCAACGTCAGCGCAACTCAATACTGTAGTGAGATTTTGAAGAATCCATGGAGCTAGAGTAGGGATGGTGTTCGTTGTTATACTCGTGTTAACCATTGCTTAACACGTCGGATAAGTGAACGTGGTGGTATTCAGGTAGTAACCAGTAGAAACACAGATTTCTGTATAATTCCAAAGCAAATAGGGTCGAGTTGAACAGATTCCATACCCGATAGGATTAGAGGGCGAAAACATTGATCCTGAACAATTTCGCGATTGCATGAGAGCTATGTACATGTTCGCCCAAGGACGAACAGTTTCTATACGCACGTCTCAAATAGGATTCGTGCTGTTCTGAGAGTATCCTAATCTCTACTATTGTATACCAGGATTGGTTGAATGTAAGGTTCCAAGCTGTTGGATTAATAGGAAAGAATGCAGATACCGTTGGAATAAGAATTAGAAGAAAGAAGTATAGAGAAAGCATCATTACTTCTTGAAAAGAGGAATCACACAAATGCACATACACGAGAATTGACGTCTCATAATATAAACAATTTCAATCTTTGATCCTTTTAAAATGTGCCCTGAGAGTAATTTTCAAAATTGTTGTTCTAGTGGCAACATTTTCTACTTACCGTTTGCGTTGGTCTGTATACACAAAGAGAATAATTTAATATAGAGTTTTCGGAGAAAAAGAATCTTGTGCTGAATGATTCGCAGAATCGAGAACATTCATAGAAACAACTTCTATTATTAAGTCAAAATTCTACAAAGCCTTTGTGCATAAATGTGAATGCGAGAGTGAATGCGGGTGTGATGTATGTTTATGTTACAGAGTCTACACTGGAACTTATTATTCACACCCACTGACGATGTGGGTGTGGGTGCGATGTATGTGTACGTGTTGCAGAATAGACCATCCAAACCCACAGCCTTACATTCACACCCATACCCACACTCACACCCCCACACCCTACACCCCACACCCTTTCTAGGCACAACTTAAGATAGCTAAAAATTTGGATTTAGAAGTTTTTGATGATGCTCTTTCGTTTGAAATAAAAATAAATAGGGATCAAATTTTTCGAGTATGGTTCTTTTAGCCAATGTTCGATATTCTCATGGGCCGTCTCTCAAAAAGCCACAGATATTACTGTGAGATAGTTCTCAAAAAGTTTACAGATATCATTTCTTGGTAGTAAAATTAGCAATTTTGTTTATTTTCCGCTTATTTAATCGAGAAACAGTTTTGAAAATATTTTGATAAACAGTAGCATTTTCAGTGTATGATGTTGGACTAGAAAGCCAACATTAAATTTAAAGTATTGTACTTCACTTCACTTTACTTGCTACAGTAAAGAGAAAGTGGCACCCCTAGATATTATTTGAATTTTATAGAAATAAATGAATATTGAAGAGAATAAAATGATTTTTTTCTCAACGATCAACAAGGAATAACTTTTTCAAAGAGAAGAAATGTTATTTGAAATTCTATCTATTTCATTAAAACAATTGAAAGATAAAATGAGTATTGATTTAAGACTAAATCTCGAAAATTGATTTGAAAAGTTTAAACAAAAGATTTATCTACTATAGAAAAACAATATAGGATTTAATCATCTTGAACAAATGCGTTTATATCTATCGAAAATTTTGTTTTGTTAACTGATAGAAGATTTTGTAAAAAGTTCTTTTTAGAATATATTTCAAATAAGAAGAACAATCGGTAAAATATTCTTTCATTTATATTGATAATCAAATATTTCACTTGAAGAATTCTTGTTTTTCTTTGTTACAGATTAAGTTTTCTGATGATAATAATAAGAGCATTAATACGTCATTAGAGAATGGATAGATGATATTTCATATCTCTTGAAACAATAAATCGGGAATAAACGTTTCTTTATTATGACATTTTTTTCATCAAATCGATTTCTTTTTTAAAGTATATTCATTAATTTCGAAATACATTAACACAAATCTATAGAAGACGATTAGATTTATTATCAATATGATTATCAAATATTGAAGATAAATAGAAAATCATCTCATTTATTTTCTTGACACTTTTTTCTCGAGAACAATAATATTTTTTTCTAAACCAAGTTCAATAAGATTTGAGAATTGATGAATCAAACAATATCATGGAAAAATAAAATTTTTTTTCTTTCAGTTGAAATTCTTTCTCCAAACAATGAATAAACTATTTTTCAAATGATAAAGCATTATTTTTCAAAACTCTCTTCAGAAAAAAATCTTTATTGGAAAGATATTTCGATTAATTATTAAATAGAATTAAAATTATTGAAGAAAGTCATAATTGAATGAAATAATATTCCAATCAATTGAATCTTAATCAGAAGAAATTAAAAAATTTTATTTAAATAAAAATGATTCTATCATCAAATAACCAAATATTATTTCAATTGAAAATTTTATTTTCATCACTGAGTCAAATATAAAAAATTATTTAAAGAAATATTTATTCAAATCGATATATTTCAATATCGATTCGAAACATTAAAATATGTAGATATGTACTATTTTTCTCGCCGAAATCACTTTTTTCAAATTAGTTTGACAATATTCAATATCGAAATTTATCTTCGATTCGATTGTTAATAGAAAAAACAAATAATTGTCTATCGTATATTCAATCAAGATTCGAAGGAATCCGTACAGATCATCGATACAATTATTGCATTGATCAATTTTATCTGTTAGTATTATTTTCTGATTATTATCGTAGATGTTCTCGGTCAATAAGCACTGAATATTATTCTATAGGGTTTATTATTATAAATAGTCGTCACAAAGCTGAAGAACAGTACTGTTTGTTCTAAGCTCCTTCGTATTTGTCAAATTAAAACAAGAAGTTTATGTTCAAGAAAATCGCTTCGTGAAAATACAAACTTCGTTTCCACAGTTTGGCGATATGCTTGTTTCGAAATAAATTTGAACTGTTGTTCAGAAATTCATCTTTCTCATTGGATGATTTATGTTGGACAAAGCAGCCGAGCTACGCGGCGCATAGAAATCAATTAGACACACAAACGAATCACAAAAAGTTCAAGATCACTCAATAGAGAAAATAGTGAACCAATCAGAGCATTAGAAGAATATAAGCAGATATATTTCCTTTCTCTTAGTACCGATGACCTCGGTTGATTATTCTCCCATGAAAATTGCCGATTAGCTGGTCATAGCAGCAAGTTCGACGGCCATTGTTGAATTCGATGATAAATAGCAACATTTCCTGAACGAACACGAAAAATATGGCGGATTATCTGAGTACATTGCCTGTCGAATTAATTGACAAGATCTTTGACAATATCTCCACTTTTGATATTCTCTCCTCTGTATCTTTTGTCAACAAACGACTTCGTTCTGTATCGCTTTTCTATTCCCGTTTACAATTCGACTTCAATTCGATAGCCAAAAAGAAGAATCAATTCGATTCATTTTGTAGTAAATTGCCCGATTTTGCGTCTCGCATTGTCTCATTGACATTTGATGATGGTATATTAGTAAACCATAAGATACAAGTTTTTTTACGTTCAATTACTTCCAACGACATGTTTCTAAATTTGCATTGGATTAGTCTCTGTCGTATCTATGCAAGTACATGGAACTCGATTAGAATTCGACTTCCATTGTTCGTATCGTTAAGATCAATGTCTATTGTTTCTGTTTATGATGGTGAGAATTCGACAGCTGCCTTGATATCACTCATTTTCAATGATCTCCTATTCAGTGTTCGATCACTCACACATCTCTATCTCAATACATCGCCTGGTTTCTCGGAGGCTACGATAAACATTACGTCTGCATCTTCAATACAAACATCGAATCTGGAATCTCTCACACTGGAAGGTATTATAATTGACTTGCATGAGCTTTTTACAGTGATACCCATGGTAAGCAAACTCAATGTATTAGCTGACCGAATTTTTCATCATGACATACTTCTTCAATCGCCTATGAATTTACGACAATTATCAATCAAGATCAAACGTTCAACCATGCTCGAAATGAAACGTTTGCTTTCGTCGATGACTTGTCTCACGCATCTTACGCTTCATATTTTTGGTGTTCTCAGTGATATGACAGATGGCAATGCTTGGATACCCTTATTAAGAAAATTAGTTGTATTCAAGTTCTTATTTAATATTATCAGTCCAGAAAAGATCAGTCTTGATTCATTTCGCACTCAATTCTGGCTCGTAGAGAAGAAATGGTATGTTACCTATGATCGATGGAGCGCGTCTTACACATCACTTCTTTATACAAACCCATACTGTGGTACATATTGGAATCGATCTTTATATGTAATGGCAAGACTTGTGACAGAATCAACTGGATTGGAGCCTACGACTTGTCCACATGTCAACTATCTCTCTATCAACAATATATCAGAAATGGACGATGTACTTTGGACTCGATTCACTCGTCTTGATCACTTAGTTATTGAAGAAAATCTGAATACTGTGTTCGAATACATCGCTACACGTCTTGATTTATCATATATAACTAGCTTTTCTTATAATCGATCGGATAATGAAACACCAAGCAATGACTTTTTACGAGTACTTCATAATTTACCACAACTACGCTCACTTAGCTTACCTGTATCGACTCTCCTCTTCCTTTTTTATCGTAAATGGCCTAAAATTGTCAATCTCAATATTATGAGTAATTATCCATTTCCATCAGAACCATTAATATCCGTCCAGATCGATTCATTTTGGCGTTCGTTTAATCGTTTGGAAACAATGTCATTTTGTCGTGAAACTATTCAAGATGTAGCACGATTATTCGATAACAGAGCAACGACACTCTCAACTGTAAAGATTCGTCACTTTCGTACTCTGAATGATGATGATCCCCGATTGATCACATATAACTGGCTTGAGAAGAACACAAAATTACGTCAATTCGACTATTTTTGTAATGATGCACGAATTGTTTTCATATGGATCTAGATTTATACTTTGTTTCACATGTAAAAAAAGCTTCAAAATTTTCCAATAATTGCTCTTGTCATGTATTTCCTTTGAAGAATGAATAAATATGCATTCGCACTTTTCCCAGCGTAATTCAGGATGTGGATGTAGTTGAACAAAAGACTATTCGTACACCGGCATCCATACCTACCCCACGCACACCCATTAATGGTATGAGAGGTTCTAACTTGAAAAAGTCGGAATATGAAATTTTTAATTTGTACGATAGAATAATTTATGATAACTAATTGACACGTATTTCGGCTTTGAGTATCCTTTTTCAAAATATCTTGAAGGTTATATAATTATTTTTATTTTCTAATAATCAATAGATATGTCTAATTTATGTTTTTGAGGCATTTTCGCTGAAAATATACGCCGTTTTGCAAGATATACATTATTAATAACAACACGAGCGAAGATTTCTCGAAAAACCATTGGAAAACCAGGAACTTTTCAAAATTATTAAATAATACTTTTCAAAAGTTTAATATTTCGAAAAATATTAATTAATAAGAGGATGGTCTTCTAATATGGTCTTCTATTCTGGGAGGGGACGCTCGTTCGAATCCAATTGAGAAAATCGAGATCCCAAAATAAGAAATGTTTTTTTTTTGATTTTTGGTATATCCTTCCTTTTAACCAAGATGAAATCCAAATAATCTTATTAATTTGTGGAATTTCTCGATAGCAGTCGAGATAATTAAAACATCGACCACGCGGCCATCTCAGCAGTGAACCCTAGAACCAAGAAGCTTTCATTAAGTCAAGAGCTACTGGTATTTTTGCAAGAATTCAGAGTTGTCTATATGAAGACATGATTTACAATATGATACATAATATACAAAGAAATAAAAGGTAAATTGCAATTTCAGAGCTTCAGTATTTCATTATTGTCGTCATTCTACACGTGCAATACTGCATGTAAACAAGCAATTGCAGAATCATGAAAATACTTGTAACACACAACAAACATAAATATCTAAGATGAAAAGAAAAATTTGAAGTATACGTATGTTCATAGTTTCACCGATGGTTGACAACATTAAACTGTCTTTTGATACATTACCAGTAGAACTATTCTACTAAATTCTTAATTATCTTGATGATTTCAATATTTTTTTTGCACTAGATCATCTTTGATGAAATAATGTGTCTAGATGATCTATTAATATTGAGCACGACATTGAGTTATCTGAAGATGTATATGATAATTATTTCTATTGATTCTAAACTAATTAAAAATTTTAAAATGAAGTTCGAATTAGTAAAACAACTTCTATTCTATTTATCTATATTAATGTTACATATGCTAAACGTCTTTTTTTATATGAAAGGAAACAAGAACATCATTTTTTTTACAATACTTATATTATCACATGACCAAAATGATTGCACAATGCATGAACAATTAGTTATTCAAACATAGTTATTTTCTTTGTGTTCATGTAAGTTATTTGTGTAATGACATCGTCATGCACGAATAGGTTGGTTTTGTCCAGTGCTCTTTTATTTACTTGTATGAAATGAAAAATATTGATAGATAATAAGATATACAAGCACATTTCCTTAGCTTTCATATTTTTTTTATAGAAAAGTAAAAAATATTATTTAATTAAAAATGAGTCTGTATATAAACTTTAAAAGAAAAGCTTAATATTATTATAAAATTAAAAACCGAGTATTATAAATGCTGCAATCATTTATTGAATGAAAATGAAAAAACTGTTTGAAAAAGTACTACGATGTCATAAATATATCTACGAAATATTAAATATTCTTTTTAAAACGAAATGAAACATTGTAAACTATGTTATTGAAGCTAATGATTTATTCAGATAACTTAATATAGTTCTTAACATTAATAGATCATCTAGACACATTATTTAACGAAATATGATCCACATCCAAAGCTATTTAATCAAAGTTTCAAATTTCTCACTTCCAATTTTCTCAAACTTATATCATTTTGACAGAAGGCATTTAAAATCATGATTAAACCATATATCAAATATAGAGTGTTTCTCTGAAGTCAGAATATGCAATGAAAATAGATCATAGTATATCCATATGTTCAAATTTCTGAGATAATGTATTGAATAGAATTCAGATATCTAAATTTTAGACACGTCATATCAAAATCAAATTAGGCTAAAATCTTTTTCATAATGACACTATATTGTCTGCTGATTGAATATGAAACTATTTTTTGTCTGAAATGACTTGTAATTTTTTCATTATATTAGATTTACTTTTTGCACTAAAAGACAAATATGGATAAAGAACAAGAAAAGAAGAATACTATTAATGAGCCATAAATAAATGATGATGCAATGAATGTTTGGGGATTAAATGATGATGAAGAAGTCAAATACTGGCATCAACATTTTGATACAGGATATTTTTTAATAAAAGAAGAACATTTATCTGAAATATCATTTTATATAGATAACAAACAAAATTTAAAATTATATATAAAATATATTAATAAGAATGCATTAAATCAATTATACTGTACTAAAGATTATCAAACTATTGGTAAAGATTTAGTTATTGATATAAAAAATAATAAAACTAAAGGAAAATATATTATATCTTATGGTCCTTGTTCACATAGTAGTGTATTTAATGAAGTTTCTGCAGAAAAAAAGAGTAATTAACAGTGATCATAGTATCGGACTAACTACATCGAATGATTTAGTCAATGAAATTGGTATTGATTTAAATGCAAAGTTTGAAAAACAATAATTAATATGATGATTTTTATTTTGTATTATAAAAATGATTTTCGTATACTAATATAGAATCAAGACTTTTGTTTTTTAATATGAAAATGTTTATTATATGATATCTAATAAATATAATCATGTATATATTGAGAACGGTGAAAAATGATGGAATAGAATAAAAAGCACTAATTTCCAAGCAAAAACAGTTTTTCGATTTTTTTCTCAAAAACTAAGATTTGTCCAGAGAAGAAGATAGCATATATGAAATCCTCAGAAAATTCAGCATCGAATGCTGTGTGCTGTTTTCTTCTAAATCATTTCAAAAAAAAAAGTGAACTGTTTTGCTATTTAATAAGAAGATCGTCCATCGTCGATTACTAAATGTGAAAACTCAATCAAGGAAGCGAAAGTAAGAAGAATGTGGGTGTCCAGGGTGTGTGGCTGTGACTCCGACTGTGAGTGAGGATCTGAGTGTGAGTGTGTTAGTGAAGATCTGAAAGACTACAACATCCACCTAGACCCACACTCGCGGATGTGACTGTAGGGTGTCATTGTTTGTGGATCAACACCACATCCATAACCTCATTAAAATGCTCTGATAGAACGATAATTAGTTGTACTCAACTATTGTCTATAGGAAGTTTTTTTTAGGAGCTCATATAAAAATTATAAACTTATTGAGCAGATGTTTCTCTTCTTCCTTGTCTCGTATCGCCAACTGATAGGTGGCAAATATGAATTATACACTGTTGGAAAGAGAAGAAAATTTCCTAACAATTGGTAAAAAACTATTCTTTTCATAACCTATTTATTGAAGAGATATAAAGAACGATATTTTGTGCGATCCTTTCATAGAAAAATTGTGGATCCTTTTTAAGGGTGCTTCTCTTTTCTGTTGCATCATTTCGTTTATGAGTGTGTTTTACACATAAGTTATATACGATTTGAAAGAGGAGAAAAAGCTCTATCTTTTGGTAACAAAAGTTTTCTTTCAGCACACTTTCTATCAAAGAGAAAAAGGGTCCAACGTTTGTCCGCTACTTTTGCGTCGTATGTTACAATGACGAACATTGATACCATTTTGTTTCGATAAGATAACTTGATCAAATATATTAGACGTATTTTATTGATTATTTGCTTAATAAAAATATTCTAACTTATGTTCCCCCGTATAAATAGTCATTGAGCTCAGTAAAACTGGTTTGACATGCGAAAAAAAAACACATCTATTATCAGTTTTTTGAAAAAAATCATGCAAAAACTGGAAAAACTATAACGACCAGTATAGAAAAAGTGATGTCTACTGGCCGATATATCCGACTGGAAAGAAATCCTTTCCCGAACCCGCTGTTTATCGTTAACGGTTGTAACACTGCCACACTCGCACCTGCATTCTTGCTCTTTGAGTTGCTTTTTTTCTCCTACGCAAAAAGTAATGGGCAGAAAATTATATTTTATGGGAAGTATGACACCAAGTACTATTTGCTCTTTTCAGTAATAGTAATTACTCACCTTCTAAATATATACTTCTTTTTTCATTCTTTTTTTCACTGAATAATAGTCGCTTATCAGTAGCGTCACTTGAAGTTGTTTTCTCTTGTTCTCTTCGCTGCTTGTACATCGAAGAACGCAAGAGAAAAATGTTCTGACTATGGCAATAGAGAATATATTTATATTTGACGTTCAACACATTATTCAGTAAAGAATATATTTTGCCCAATGAATAGTCTAAGCGTACCGTGCCTAGTAAATGTTTGCCAAAACAATGGCAAATGCTTTCTTTTACTTAATACTACGACAACAACATATTGTTTATGTAACAGGTGTTTCACAGGTAATCAATGTGAAATTGAACAATATTCCAATAATCTTTGGATCTATGGTATATCAACAGAAAATAAAAAAGATTATAATCCATACAACGAAACAATTGTGCGTAGCATACTTGGGATAATATCATTGGCAAGTAATCTATTATCATTGCAAACCTTTATATTTTCTAAAAAAATACGTATAACAAATCTTGGTGTATATCTAATATTATATTCATTAACTGGTATAAGTATGAGTATTATTCAAACTGTATTTGCATTTCTGAATTTAACTCTTAATTTTAAAAAAGCTTCAAAAATGAATCATTTAATACAATGTGCGTTTATGTATTTACTTCTAAATTCATTAAATTACTGTCTTTATTGGTTATGGCTATACATTGCAGTTGAACGTATTCTTATCGTATATTCATTTGTTAGTCTCTATGATTCAAGACGGCGTTCAATTATTTTATCCATATTACTTTACATATTAATACCATTATCAAATATACTGCCTATTTTATTTGGTCGAAAAGGCTATAGTTATGATTCATATGATTTTTTTCTACTAAACTTTACATCAATTGGTTATACATTTTATTCAATATTCAATTATATTAACTATTTGACTTCCCCACTTTCATTTGCCTTTGCGTGTGTATTTATCTTTAAATATCTCATTGAACATCGTCGTAATTTAGTCAACGACGAATCATTCCTTTCATCATTAGCTTTAATTGCATTCAAACATTATGACTTTTTTCTACCACCACTGATCTTCTGTCTACTAACCAGTCCTCATTTTATATTTGACAAACTGATGACTTGCTTACGAGCAGATTCATTGGAGGTATCACGTACACAGAGTGTAACACGATTATTAGCTGACAGTGCATTGGCAACTACATTTTTTTTCTATGTTTGCTTATCAAAAGTATATCTTCAAGAATTTTGGCGCACATCACCTTTTGGACGGTATTTTACTCATGTTAAAAAACGTATTATAGATTGTTGTAAGCCGAGTAAAGTAAAGACATATGCAATTCAACATTCGCCATCATCGTTATCGACTCATACTCATCCTCTTTCTTAGGTGAACTTCTTTAATATACATTATTTTAATAAACAAATTAAGTTTTTCACTTGAACGTTCAAAGTCCATCGAGCGCATACCCTGATCTCCTTCTCACCTATTTTTCATTTTTAATGTTCGTTCGAACATTTTAAACTTTGATGAAGAAGATTAAAGGATCATTCGTCCGTTAATTTTAAGGATTTACGGGTAATGCAGATCACTTAATCCTTTAATATTAACGATTAGCTAATCCATTAATTGTTAATAATAAAGAGAACATTTTTTTCGTTAATATTGAATGGAGTAAGTATTGGCATCGATCGGATGGATCTTCTCTCCGTCTACACGAAGACTCAAAACCCAAGTTCACAACCGAACCCATCACACCTGGTAAATAACAGTACCGCTTATAAATAAACTTTATATTCAATTATTCACGTGTAGAATTCCATCAGAATCTTGTTCCAAAACCCGCGTAATTCTTCTAAATAACAAGCTTATGAGCTCTATTTTATGAAAAAAATTATATTTCCTATAGCTGAAATACTACGGCAGAGAAGACGAGAAGTAGATGGGAGATAGTCGATAGCTGATGGGATGCGCACAAGAAACATAATATACTGCGAGAATATGTCACAGAAAAAGGTGTAAAGATCTTGAGAGCAAAAACTTCAACTAACCTTTGGGGTGTGTGGGTGGGTGTAAGACTTGTTCCCATAAACAGTCACACCCACACATGCATCATATATATTGAATTTCAATAGAACCTTCTTATCTTCCAATATTAGTACGTAATAAATGTATGTTACAAGTGAGTTGATCACCAGGGTTCGTACGATCTTCAAATGGATACACAAATGTTAGATTCACACTCTTATTCAGGAAAATGTTGACTATTGTGGTTATAAAATATTTTATTTAGGAACAGAAGCACATAAAAAGCAACAAGTTAGAAGTATTGACAAAGCAGGAATAGTGAAGTGAATGTTGAACATTTGTAGTTTTTGCGAAAAAATATTTTTGCTAATTTTGTTTTATAAAATTCTTCTTTGTATGCTAAAGATGGCGATACAAATAAAATAAAGCCAAATAATTGAGGTGAATAAGAAAGAAAGTAGGCTGATAATAGAATATATCGTTGCTATGATTGATTGAGTTCAGTGCAAGCAAGACTGAATGCAATAATAGCGTGGGGTAATGTACTGAGAAATATGATAAATGGTGTTATGAATAATTCTTTGCTTGCTTTAGATTGTTTCACAAATATTTCTCGATACGTTTGATTTGTCACAGCAAGTGCACGATGATGAGCAGTAGTTGCAATGCGAATGGAAATAGACACAAACTGAATAGAGCATGATACAAGATAATGAATGAGAACTGATATTTGATTGTAAATTAGCCATACTTGATTTGTGTAGTTTATTACACAGAGCGTAATCTGCTCATTTTTGAGATCATTAATGACGGTATAAAACAGTAATTCATGAATATGCATACTACATACCACGAGGCCAATCACTATTGAGCAGATAAAAGTCATTTTAGGTTTTTTCATTACGACATTTGTCGGATATAGAACCAGGCCGAGATGTTGTATTGTTATCCAGCTAGTTAACCAATAATTTATTCTCGTAAATATCGTGAGAAGATATGAAATAATTTTTCACAGAACAAGATCAAATGTATCATTTAAGAGCATACCAGTTGAACTCAATAGAATGTGAATGATTTTGATTAATAATGCAAATAGTGAACATTGACTAATGACAGTATTAATCAATAAAGAATTTCCTACTGCCAATTTACAAGGTGTAGGTCGTTTAAATGTTAATAGACTTAAAGCATTGTTGACAAATCCTAATAGAAACAAAAGTACGATAATGCTCAAATAAAAAACAAATGATCTTGATTTGTTTCGTTCATTTGCTACATCTTTGATTATAAGTGATTCTAGTGTGAAACTCATTACTTTCATGCTGTATTGACACAGTTGATCATAATGACAGTGTGGACATAGACAAATGAAATCAGTTGAATTCTGTAGATCACCCAAAATACATCGGCCATTTGATAGACAACAAGAACACGAATTAATATTCAAATTGAAACGAAAACAGTCAGCTCGACTTTGCCCATTGCATCAACAAAAGTAGTTATCATCATGAAAACAGATCAATGTGCGATGATTTCGTCGATGGCATAAACGATGGGTGTGGGTGTGTGTGATGGTATAATGTCACTCCTAACCCACACTCACACCCACACCCACACTGAGATTCATCTAATGTGAATTCAATGTACTATTTAGTTAGAAAATACTAAAGTATATTACTGATTTTTCAACATTTCTAGAGTTACTAGTCTTCCATATTAGTCTGTTTCAACGAAGTGTAAGCAGACGAACAACAGAGTTCAGTATTAATGGATGTAAGAGCATGATTTCTATTCGTAGTCGTTTCTAGAAGAACAACTGCAACATAATGAAGAAAAGAGACTTGATCGCACGTCTACAAATATCAATCTTACACCACTTGATCTCATATGACTTTACCTTACTTACCCAATCATGATATATATATATATAGACATGGCTCATAAACAAATTCTACTATGTAGAAAGATTCAAGTGTCGATATTCTACATTCGACACGACTATTTTGAACTTTCCGTTGATAGTACAAGTAGTATTGAAAGAGAATCGACTCAGCTGGCGTCGCCAAATCTTACGAGGTCTGAATGCTTTCCATAGCTAAAAATGAGCACTGGTCTTGGGTGCAACATGAATTTTGCTGTCGCCCAAGCCCACCAAAGTTCAAAAACTTATAAAAACTCTTACGTTCTACTGTGAGACAGTATGCGCACAAAGGGGTCTCCTTATGAAACAAGAACACTTCACACCGAATGATGCTCATGATGGTTTGTGATTACAATCTCTCATAAGTTTTTTTCTTATTCTTTACATTCTTTGTTCTTCTTCGATTAACGTGTCGGCTTTTGTCCATTGTTAATTATCTGTTTCGATTTCGATTTGATCCTAGCATTCGTTTTCATATTCAAAATAATTTTACTCTTATTTTGTTCTCGTGTTCAAACATTTTTCCTGAACATCGGTTACTTTGGGTGTGTGGGTGTGGGTGTAAGAAAACGCGCATCCACCCACACTCTCGTCTGTTAGTTAAATTACTGTTCAATTTAGAATCCTTTTTCAAAACAAATCATAGATATCTATAAACCGAATAAGTCGAAGAAAAGATACATTCATCAACATTATAATGGCATCCAGTTTGTCAATACTACGACTCAATTTGTTCAATTATATTTATAAGATGACTTCTTTGAAGTAGAAAATGGAGAGCCTAAATAAAAAAGAAAGCAAGCTTTGAAATTCTTCTTA
The DNA here is from genome assembly GCA_905250075.1 of Rotaria sp. Silwood1. Classification (NCBI taxonomy): domain Eukaryota; kingdom Metazoa; phylum Rotifera; class Eurotatoria; order Philodinida; family Philodinidae; genus Rotaria; species Rotaria sp. Silwood1. The sequence goes on from CAJNOP010000444.1 coordinate 50,772, forward strand.
AATGAGGTTTTCATCTCGATTCTCACAACATTACAATTAATCAAAACTGGTTGACATCGCTATCGTTAAGCATTTTTACAATTCGATATATATATAGAACTTTAAAAGTGATTTATGTCAAAAAAAATAAACGTTTCGATTTACTGAATACTTTTCTCATGTGAGCCTTCAAATCTATAAACGAATAATAATAATAATAAAATACTCGAGAGAAATAATGTCTTCTGATAGGATATTAAATATTTAAAATAATGATGGATAAGATAGATGATTTTAAATAAACAACAATGAATAGAATTTATTGGTTATCCACATAAAACATTTTTTGTTTCATGATGGATTATGTCTTGTTGAGATGTTTTTAGGAGTTAATAAATATATTTTTCTTGGAATTCTTCATCAAATGTAGATTTTGATGAAATCAATTTACTAAAATATCAGAATAATTCAAATAAAACAGACTTAAGAAAAAATTAATTATTTTACGAAACTATTGTTCGAGTTGATTTCTGCTATTATTCTTATTCCCATGAGTAGACGACGAAAGTGAATTCTTTGTTGAATGAAACTCAGTGCCAGCTGCGAAATTCATTTTTGATTATTTTATACGAAGAAATATGATGAATCTTATTCTATTAAATGAATGGAAAAAAAGTGGCATCAAAGAATAAGAATGCTCGTTCTCGCATTTATCAGAAAGACAAATTTCTCGAGGTCATCTTCTGTATTTAATGAGAAGCAATTTGCTTGTCTTTTTATGAAATGAAAGAATTACTCATCAAGACTGTACTCATGTCGATCTAAGAGCCAATAACGAGCACTTGTCGCGAGAGTCAACATCAATATTGACGATATATATATGTATATATCTTGCCTTCTTGTCTTACACGTACAAGTCTATCATTTCTTTCACATTAACATGATGTCAGGTATTTGTATCACTTATACATTGCTGCTGTTGACTATGATTATTGCTTCTGTTCAGTCAAAACGTGCCCTTCGCACTTACGTCATGCATAAAGATCGTGTTATGTCAGACTTCAGACTGCCTGAATATTCAATTTTCGATTCGACCGGAAAACAGCTTCAATATCGCATCAAAACTTACGAGTCTGACATTCACGCTGTCGTGCTTATTGCCTATCCATCGGAAGAACTCGTGGCGAATCTTGAAGGCGAATGGAGAGAGGAAATCAAGAATGCAACATTTTCCATTCTTGATAGCCGCTCTAATCAATGGATAGATGGAACTATCACAGAAAATTTTCAATTAATCGGCTTCAAATACACGATCAATTGGAATGGAAAGCGCATTGTAATCAAGAGCAAAGTTTTCTCTAGCGATCAAATACGCGATGAACAGAGTCGCGAGGTGCTAGTAAAATTTAAGGTCAGTGCGTCGACCAGCAAGTACAATTTGCAAGTTTTTTCTGACAAAGTGCCCGATGCAGTCTATTTCTTCGCAGTGGCCGTTTTCGATCATAGATTTATGGTTTACCGTGAAATATCTTAACGAAGAAAATATTCAAATAAAATGTACGACTTCCTAAATAATAAAAAGTTTTGATCAAGTTCATTTTTCAAGATTGTATTGTAATTTTCAAGAGCAGGAATGGTTTATTTCGAGATTTGATCGTTGAAGCGCATTGAAGATGTTCAATACCAAAACTAGAAAAAATTCAACATGTAAATTTTTCATCATCAGCTATATTGACGAGAGGATGATATAATTGTTTTTCATAACCTTGATTTGAATTCAGCAAATAGGGATCACCAGAAATATTTCCACAAAGCTCAACAGTAGACTTTTCTTCATGCAAAGATGGGGACCACAAATCATTGCTGTTGATTACGATCATTATTCCCATCAGTTCAAAACATGTTCTTCGCATTTATATCATTCAGAAAGATTCTGCCATAGGGAAAAGACTGGGCAAATTTTCCATCTTCGATTCGACCAAGAGTCACAGCTAATATTGCATTGCCATACTTTTTGCCTATTCATCGAAACAAGTTGTGACAAATTTAGAAGGTGAATGGATGACAAACATCAATAATACAAGTTTTTTCATTCTCCATGCTCATTCTAGTCGATAGATACAGAGAAATATCATGCGAAACTCGCATTTAATTGTGTATAAGGATATCATTCAATCGAAGGGAATACGCATATTTATGAAGAGCAGATTTTTCACGATGACCCCAATGCTGTGTAAGGAAAAGTATGGTGATCTGTTGGTTAAATTTCGAGCACTTAATAATTGGTCTCACTTATTATTCGTCAAATTCGATCGGAGTGTATTTTCTGATCTAGTGCCCGATACAACCTGTGTATTTGCATTTCTCGTCATGCACCACCAAGAGATGTATGATATACAACACTAATTAACAACATAAATTGATAGAATGAAACGGTGCGAACTCCTAAATATAAAAAAAAAGGGTGTGGGTTTCAGTGAATAGAATCATGTACCCATACCCACCCACACCCTCCCCACACGCCCATGCCACACCCGCCCACACACAGTCCCACTGTATGAAATTCAATAGTAGTGTGTTTTTTTGAGAGTAGCTATGGGTGTCGCGACATGGAGCAGTTTTCCAGTCATGCATTGCCTACATATAATTCGTTACCTTCCTCGTCATAACTTTAATATTTCAAGTATAAATAAATTTCTAAAAATAAAACCGCGTGATTTTGGTACGGGAAGGACCAACTTCATATCGTTTAGAAAAACGCCATCTATCTATCTGTCAAACACTTGCGGAGATATCAGTAATGTTTGCACACATTCCAAATGGTTGATGATGAGGAGAGTGAAGAGGGAAGTCATAGGTATAGATGAGATTGTAGAGGAGTTTTTTCTTCATTCATATTTATCTAATTGTCTATAAGAAGATAGTTTACAGATACATTTCTCATTGGCATCTTATGTTCACGTACTCCTCAAGAGATTGCTTACTGTAAATTACATACCAAGACCTAAAACTTAAGCTTCAGTGTCTTTGTCGGCTGCCGCCATTTCATGAAACCTCCATTATAAATGTGAACGTTATTGCTGAAGATGAAGTATTCACTTAAAAAAAAAACACAGTCGGTTCTCTCTTGCTCTCTTTCTTCTCTTGAATCATCAGACGACACTTTTATTCTTCAACTTTTATAATCACCTCATTCTCAAAAAAGTTTGCAAAAGGAAAAGAGAAATCACAAACACAAACAAGTACAGACGTAGCGAAAAGTTTTGTTTTCTTTAACACTCTGATGGATACGAGAAAGCAAAGAGCACACCCACACTCCACACCACCACACCCACACCCATCATACGACAGATTTCGAGACTAATGCAAAAAAAGAGAAATTGATGCAAACCGAAATTAAAGCAGTAGATTATAAAATAATGGTATCACCAAATCATATAGAGTTGGGTTTCTAGACAACTACAGTCATTAATTTGTCATCAATCCATAAATGTATTATAGCTTTGCAGGCATCCACGTAGTCGTAGTCGATACCTCAATAGGAGCAAGTCGACTGTCCGGGATTTGCTGAGTTTGTAGCGTTTGTACACTTCAAACAGGCTTGAGCTGAGACACTAGCTGGAGTTGGTTGATAGGTTCCAGCTGGACAAATTCGAGCGTTGCTCGCACCAGCTGCATCACAATAATAGCCGGCAGGGCAAATCGTACAAGTGGACTGTCCGGCAGACGAACTATAGCTCCCAGCATGGCAATTCGAACATGCTCGAACCGAAACGCTACCCGTCAATGGTTGATAGGCTCCCGAAGGACACAATTTCACGCTGTTGGCTCCGCTTCCATCGCAGTAAGCACCCATATCACAACTCGAGCAGCTGAACTGAGCAATAGATGGATTATAGGTACCTACAGGACACTTCAAACACACTTGAGCCGAGGCTTTACCCTGCATTGGTTGATAAGTTCCAGAAGGACATGATTGAGTGTTGCTTGATCTGGCTCCACAATAATAGCCAGTAGGACAATTGGTGCAGCTCGACTGGCTGACATATGGATTGTAAGTACCGTTGGGACATGGTAAACATGCTTGAACTGAGTTAGCACCGGTGATTGGTTGATAGGTACCACTAGGACACGATTTTGCATTGCTTGCCCCAACGACATCACAATAATAGCCAGTGGGACATCTCAAACAAACCGATTGTCCCGGTAATGGATTGTAGGTACCAATAGGGCAACTCGTACAGATTGAGCTCGAGGAATTCCCCATGAAACTTTGATAGGTTCCTGAAGGACACAGTACTGCTCCAGATGCACAATAATAATAATAACTACTAGGACAACCGAAGCAGGACGACTGCCCGGGATTTGTATTGTAAGTGCCGTTTGGGCAACTCAAACAAGCCTGAGCCGAGATAGCCCCTATGTTTGGCTGATAGGTTCCAGAAGGACAAGATTGCGCGCTGCTTACTCCAGACATATCACAATAAGAACCTATTGGACAACTCGAGCAAACTGAGGCTCCAGGATATTGATTGTAAGTACCAGGAGTACAGTTCAAGCAGGCTTGCGCAGTGACACCACCTATAAATGGTTGATAAGTTCCCGAAGGACATGATTGTGTGCTGCTTGAGCCACCTGTACAATAGTAGCCAGTAGGACAAATGGAGCAGCTCGACTGCCCAATTCTCGGATTGTAGGTACCGTTTGGACATGGTAAACAAGCTCCAGCCGAGAAACTACCTTCAATTGGCTGATAGGTTCCCGAAGGACACGATTGTACGTTGTTCGAGCCTATTGAACAATAGCAACCACTAGGGCAAGTGAGACAATTCGATTGTCCAATGTTCGGATTGTACGTGCCATTAGGACATTTCAAACAAGCTTGAGCCGAGGTAGCACCTATGGCAGGTTGATAGGTTCCCGAGGGACAAGCATCTTTATCGCTTGAGCCACTTCTACAATAGTAACCACTAGGACAACTCAAGCATGTTAACTGCCCAGAAGATGGATTGTAAGTGCCAGCAGGACAGTTGAGACATGCACTAGATGAGGTACTACCCGGAGTTGGTTGATAGGTTCCAGAAGGGCATGGCTTTGTGTTGCTTGTTCCAGGTGTATCACAATAATAACCACTAGGACATATTGAGCAGCTCACCTGTCCAGAGAGCGAGTTATAAGTACCCGCACGACACTTCAAGCAAGCTTGAACAGAGACACTACGTATCATCGGTTGATAAGTTCCGGGAGGACATGATGTCGGGGTACTGGTCCTCGACGTGCAATAAGAACCACTAGGACAAGTGAAGCAGCTCGACTGCCCGGTGTTGGAGTTGTAGGTGCCATTAGGACATTGCAAACAGCCTTGTGCAGAAACAACACCGTAAATCGGCTGAGAGGTTCCTGCAGGACACGGTGTTGTGGTGTTTGCGCCAGGTACATCACAATAATAACCAATTGGACAATTAGAGCAGATTGATGCTCCCAGGATTGAACTGTAGGTGCCAAGAGGACATTGCAAACAAGCTTGAGCCGAGACACTGCCTGCGATTGGTTGGTAGGTCCCTGAAGGACATGCATTTGTGCTGCTTGCTCCACCTGAACAATAATAACCGGTCGGACATACTGTGCAGCTAGACTGCCCGAAGTATGGATTGTAAGTGCCAGCAGTGCAGTTCAAACAATCCTGAAGTGATGAGCTACCTGTGCTTGGTTGGTAGGTTCCTAAAGGACATGCATTTGCGTTGATTGCTCCAGTTGGACAATAAGAACCAGCGGGGCATCCATAGCAGACAGGCTGCCCGAAGTTTGGATTATAAGTGCCAGCAGTGCAGTTCAAACAATCCTGAAGTGACGAACTACCTGTGCTTGGTTGGTATGTTCCTGGAGGACACGCATTTGCATTGGTTGCTCCAGCTGGACAATAATAACCGGCGGAGCATTGATAGCAGCTAGTCTGCCCGTAGTATGGACTGTAAGTGCCGGCAGTGCAATTCAAACAAACCTGAACTGATGAATTGTCGATGGTTGTAAGATAGGTTCCAGGAGAGCACCATTGTGCACTGCTTCCCATTGGCGACAATATGACGCAGAAAGCAAGGGAAAAAAAATAGAATAATAATGGTGCTTTCATTTCAGATATTTATCTGTAACGTAAGAATATAAACATGTCTGAATTTGATATCCTTAAAAGGAGCACGAAATGTGAAATTGATCAGGATAGTAAAGAACTTTCTTTCTTTGTGCATTTTCAATCAACACAATAGTGAATGGTAGGTTTAATCTCTTGTCTGTTGTATGAGCAGATATTAGTAAGACTACTATGAAGTTGAAATAATCTCTGTGTGCATCGGAAGCAAACTTTGTCAAGCATACTTGCATGAGGTTATTGACTTATAATTACAATAAAGAAATTAGTGTTCCAAGACAGCGACGTCACCAGTAACACAGTAATAGTAACGGTGCTCTTACCTGTTACTGAGCAGCAGGCAATGGAAAATTCGTTGTATTGCTTTTTTTACTAATGAAATACTATTTTTTTTGGAAATAGTATTTGTTTTTAGTTTGATGAAAAATATGATGATACGAGTGAACAGTTTACCGTAACCTGAAATTGACTCAAGTTTTACTGCCTAATTCTTAATTAATGAAGAATTCAGTGAAGATGATTAGGCAAAGCAAATATCATGTGATTTTGCATTTTTTCTTTATTCTAAAAGAGGACGCACTTGTTAAGCCTAAATAAAAACTACTACGAATAGTTATAGATAGATGGGAACACACTAAAAGTTATCATTACAATAGAGATGAAAAGTTTTCCAAATTCGATAAGTCAATGAGGAAAAGTTCTCCACCAATCAGATTTCAGCAGGTTTTTTCTTTGCAAATTATAAAATAAAACCCATGAAAACTTTATGATCGGCTGCAACAAGATCATATTGTATCTTCACGATGGCAGAAAAAACACCAAGGGAGAAAAAGCGTATGTTAGAGATGGTCATTTATTTTTAACTTATCATTGAAATAAAGGTAAAGATAAAGAAAATATTTATCCTTGAAAAAGCTTGTTAGCGTAGTTCCTTGGGAGCACAAGTGTGGAGCTCACCTATATGCCTTAGACTCACTAGGCTGATGCAAGATAGCTTAAATGAACAATCTTTGATAAAAATCTACTTTTTTTTCTGAGATCTGTAACGGCGGCAGCATCCGATCGCTAGGATCTGTAATGGAGGTGAGGGCTGCAAAAATCTTGCTTTAAAACTTACACTCACCATTTTCTTCGAAAATATCTGAGTTTAACAAAACAAAGAAGGGAAAGAAAAAAAAACCTGCTTTTATAAGTAATTATGTACAGTAGAAATGAGATTTCAATATAATACGATTCTTAATTTGGTGAACTTTATTTTATGGAATGATTTTGATTGAAAAACGTGAAGAAAACAAAAATTAATTTTATCCATATCTTTCAAGGAGTAAGATTTCCTTTGACAAAGGGTTTGGATGTTTTCGACATTTTTATTTTCGACTTTTATATTTGCTAGTTATTCATTTTCGACATTTCAACTCTCGATATTCTCATTTCCGACGGTTTTCTTTTGGCATTATGCAGAAGAATCATTTCCTTTGTCTTTATCATTATCTTAAAGAAAAGCTAAAAGTAAATTAGCACACCTAATTTTAGCCATCACATATATAATGATCTAGACCCTCTAGAAGAGTTAAGGATAATTCAAAGTTGCATTAAAATAACGAAAATAAAAGTGGTTTTGAAATTATACATCATCAGAGACCAATAGCAACGATAACATTGGCGGAAATTCCTATGATGATGATGATGATGATAAAACTGAACTATGCACCATAAAAGCAAATTTTCGGGTATAGGCATTTTCGATTCCATAAATCAATATATAAAAGATTCTTATTTCACAATTGAATGGTACAACGTTGTAAAATATATATACAAATGAGCAGCATATTGGTTCCTAGCTGAGAAAAAAATCACTTGTCAGTGGATCATTTAAAACTGCTAATGAAAACAATCAAACTAAAATAAGAATGCCAAAAAAATGCTGTTATAAAACAAATTTGTTCTATAAACACATTTTCTCGCTATCGTACATACTGTGGGCTATTTGATTGCAGTCTGAATTTTAACACAAAAACAAAAAGATCGATTTCAAACAATAAAGTAGGACTTAAGGAGCTTTAGAATTTCATTCCAGATCTATTCATGAATGCTCATGTATATACTCCATTTTTTTGGGACTGGGGGAGGGAGGAACGGACCTAGGGAGCATATATATGAATATTTATGAATGTGTCTGAAATGAAATTTTGAAGTTCCCCTGCTTTCACGAGAAAAAATCTTTATTTTGTTCCAAAATTCAGATTGAAATAAAAAGGCCCATACACTCTGACATATGCTCTAAACCAAAAGACCTCGATTCTATTATGATCCATAGAGTCATCATTCGGGTTCCCACTATAACACATTCATACATTTTCTTAACAATGCCAAAAGTTAATTTTTCCTAATCATACTTGCATGGGAACCATCAAACAGTTTTTTAGAAAACTTCTATAGGACAAAAAGAAAAAATACATACGTAGTTGTAACAAGGAGACACATTTTAATGATATTTGAAATTCTGCGTTTGGTCGAAACTTCCGATGGTGTTGGTTTTTAAAAAATTCATGGACCAGTTTTTTTCTAGGCAAGTTGTTGTGCTTATTCACATGAGAAAAACAGAAAAAAGTTGCAGAAATATCACACTGTAGATAGATTACTTATGAAGAGTTTCTCCAGAAGTTCCATCGCTTTCATCTCATATTTTGACAAAAATATATAGCATATCAAGAGAATAGTTCAGTTTCAAATAGAGCTTTTGTCGTGAGCCTTCTGGACGAACTTATGCTTACTTAATTGTGTCTGTAGCCTACAGACAAACATGCTACTTCATGGTGAGTGCTACGAGGATCGGGGTTTTGCCATCCCATTTATCTTTATGTCCATTTCAACCTGCGCATTCACATTCCCATTACGGTTTCAATACAGAAAGAAGAGCAAAATTAGCGTAATTCGGACGCGCAACATCATAGAGACAGAAGTCGCCACAGAATATCAAAATTTGGAAATGCGTTGCTTGTTCTAAACTCAATACCAATCAGAAACAAGACATCATTCGGTAGAGAGTTGACTTTAGTTCACTTTCTTATTTACATAAAAGAACAATAAAAGTCTCGTTTGCGACAAGCATTTCTTCCATGAATTTATTTAGATTTCCACACACTGTGAGAAAAAGGTGCATAATAATATATCCTTAGGGGGTTTATGAAAGCGCAACGTATCATAAACTCTCTTTGCCGTATATGAAAAATTTTATAAATCCTTGAAGAGTTGACTACTATACTCTTTCTTTCACAGTGCAAAATGTATGAATTAGCAATAGAGCACTTGTTTACTATTCAGTATTCGGAACTTTATTAATGAAAGCGATTAGCTCAAGCCCCCTCTTTAACTCAGTTTTGTCATACATCAACATAAGACGTATTCATTTCAACCTCCACAAGCCTACCAACCATACCTACTACACAATGACACTATAATTTACTCATGCACTATCATTTTGGCAAGAGAAATCTATCAGATCCCTCTCTTAGATCGAAATGGGTGTTTCTATGAAATACTTAGAAGGAATAACGCTCGCAAACTGCTATTATTCCACAATTAACCGTACTATTTCGTTCGATAACGCCACTTGATACTACCACTCTTCAACGCAAAATCTTTATCGCATAAACTGAATTTATTTCTAGAAAAAAATTCAATCGAGTCAGTTTTCAAGGATGAGATTTGATTATAATGAATTTGACAAATATTTGAGAAAAGAAAATAGAGGCCATCGACATAAACAATAGAATTCACTACCTATATGAATGATATATTAATATAGAGAAAGGATCCTAATAAGTGATGAAACTGCTTCCTTCTCGAAAAAATTTGTATTTTGTCTTTTGCCAAACTATTTTAGCAAGGGTTTCAACAGTGATCCCTGGTAGAATTATTTCTATTACTCCTATTCTCTATGAGCACAACATTCATATCATTTGATAGAATCAATGTGTGTTTTAATTATATACGACCTTTGATGATAATCAGATACATTTAATCATCCATATGGTAGTCGACTATGCTCATTTTCATATAGTTTGATAGATATATTTAAGTACTCTGATATGGTAGCAAAACATCTAAAGAAAAAAAGCTGATGACTAAAAGAGGTCGGAAGAAACCTTTTCAACAGGTTTTATTTTGAATGTTTTTTGAGTGCTATGTTGCAAATTTCTGTCAGAAGAAGTAAAGTTTAGGTAAAAACTAAAATCATCATACGGATCAGTATGAAGTGCTGAGTTGACTTATGTGAATTTGAAATCTGTCTATCAAATTGTTTTCGTGAAAAAGTCACTTCAGTGTGGCTCATGATCGAGACAAAAAATGAATCTAGTCGAAGTAGTGTTTTGATAGTTTATGCAGACGCTACGCTGTGCTATAGTACCATCCTGCAGCCTTAGAGTTTTTTTCACTGCTAAAGCAACTTTTTGGTCTGATTGATTTTTTAACTTAACTCTGAGCGATCTGGAGTGATATATTTCACGAAAAAAGTCAATGAAAAGATTTTAAAGTGGTATAAGTCTTCTCAGCGTTAAATACTAATTCATAAGATGGCCTTGATTTTGATCCACATTGTGCTTCTTCTGATTACAATCTACGACTATATGAATCAAAAACATTCAAAATCATGTCAAAGAAGAAGTTTCACTTGGACATTTTTCAGTTTTCAGTTTGTTTTTGCTTCGATGTTTTGTTAGCATCAGAACTCTAAAAAGCCCTAATTAAATTGTATAAAAAATGAGCAAGATACATTATCATACTGATGGTTAAATCAACTTGATTATCATCAACGTTTGGACATAATACACTTATTCAGTATTTCCAATGATCTAAGTACAGTGTAAACAAGTGTAACAAAGCTCATTTCACTACCGATCACTTTGAAAGCCTTTGCGAAACGATTTTGAGTAGAAAAAAAAACATCTTTCGAGAGAGTCGATTTCATTACTGGTTGTTCCTCTTTTGCGTCTGTCACTATTTGCTCTAGAGTATATTTACTTCTCAGTTAGTTGAGTTGAAATTGAGCGATTTTTTCTGTGTTGAATTTCTTAGCGGCTACAAATAGTTCCTCTTTCAATGGTAGTACTCTGAATGACATTCTTGTCTGCCAGACTCATTCGAAATATTCTTGAACAAGAAGCTGATGGCTTTTCTGAATACTAATGCTTTTTTTATTTCTATAGCTTTCTAAATATCCATGCCTTCAAATTCACATAAAACGGGGAGTTAACACGTACACTAGTCGCGTCTTTGTAATCTGCGCATCTCTCTATACCACGCAATGATAATACATTTTAAGTGGCTTCTATCCAAAATCGGTCACTTCCTAATGAAACTGTCCTTATAATGATGTATATACTCTCTGTACATTAAACAATTAAATACATTCTTGAATTTTCACATTAAAAAATTCTCATTGATGCCATCTAAATTGACTTCATTGACCTGTTGGACTTTCTAAAATGAATACTAAATTACATCTCATTATTATTATGATATGGGCGTTTTAAAAAATACACAGACCTGCAAAACGTCAGCCTGATTGGACATCTGGCATGCACTTATTCAACCAACACGACCATTGAAGACTATCGCTCACATTTACGAACGAATCCAGACGCAAAATATCGAATACTATGTAAAAGTAACTTGCACCCACAAATCAGTTCTTTTTGATACACCATCTTCGTGAACAATGACAAATTAGTTGTGACTGACTGCTTTCTTAAGCGCAAGAAATCAATGACTACCCATGTAAAAAAAACTGATTTCAAAAATTGATTATAATCATAAGATTTTAATCAATAATTTCAGCATTAATAATCATAATAAAATCAGTATTTAATCGATTATTCCCATTATTATGATTATAATCGATTTTTAAAAATATTCTAAATCGATTATAATCGACCTAACTGAAATAATCGATTCAATACTGACTTTGGCATGATTATTACTGCTGAAATTATTGATAAAAATCGTATGATTATAATCGATTTTGATCTCTCTAAAGCTGATTTTTTTTCATATTTTTTTTACATGGGTACCTTTTTCTCTTTCTCATAGTTTGCATCGAAAAATAACAATCTGTTTTTAAAGAGAAAAAGCATTGACTTGACACTAGAACGCTTTTCGTTGATCAATCGAAATTCAGTTAAAAAAAAAACCATTAAGTGCTTTGAAAACAATTCACTTCCTTCGCACTTTTAACTATCAAAACACTCGAGTCAGTCTCATTCCACTAGCCTAATATTTTTGCAGGGGTGGAAGCATTCTCACAAGCAAAATTTTAGAATTCTCTTTCTGACATATTTATCATTCTCTGCATCTTCATCCTCTTCATATTAACATTATCTAATTACGAATTCTATTGAACACTACATAATTTCTATCAGAATTCTGATTATTCAGCAGAGTTGTTTTTTCATTCGGTGGTTCTTCATAAATGTTTACTCTTCCATAGCAATCAAGACTCTGCTGAGGATTCTGTTTTTATAACACGATGTTGATCAGAATTTCGATTACCCAGCAAAATTTTGTTTCATTTGTGTCGTTTTTTAAATATACATACCATTTCATAGAAAGGTTGTGGGTGTGGATGTGTATAGCTTCCACAATACCTGGCATTTCGATGTTGCTATGAGAAAACTCATCTTGTCAAGTGGCACTAAGATAATAACGGGTGGCCCAGAATAAATGGCTGCACTTCGTGTTTTATTATTTTATCTATAAGCACGTTATATTAAAAAACAAAACATACCATAAGATGCAGCATGAAAAGCTCTACAATTTACAAAGCACACTTTATTTTTTATATGCGTCTTTACGTGTGAATGTGGGTCGGTGTGGGTGTGTGGGTGTCGGTGCGTCTGGGTGTGGGTGTGGGTGTGGGTGTGGGTGGGTGTGGTTGATGAGAAAAATAACACCCACATGCACCCACACCCACATACACCCACACCCACACACCCACACCCACACCACCCCACACCGGTAAGTATGCTCTTCGTCAAAAACAAGATTATCGGAAACTCACATCGCCGATTCGACGTGTAAATGTATGGTGCGTTTTCACGTCGTGTCGGCGATGTTAGTTGTCGACGTTCTTGTTTTCGACGAAGAGCATTACATTCTCCACACCCACACCCACACCTTTTTCTGCCGCTTTATATATTAAACTATAGATCTGAGATCGCTCTATCCAAATCACATACCAATGCCAAAATTCCATCGGAACGACAAACCGTTTTCATGGATTTTTTGCAATCTTTTGCAGAAATGTTTGATTTTAAAATGACTTCGTATTATACTATATTGGAGAAAAATATGCCCTAGTTTCGTCTCTTTCGACTGGTGAAAATCGCAGCTCTCTAGGAGGTATTGCACCTAAGCCACGACTAATTCTAGCATATCGCTGCTCAATCGATGTCACCGATTTGGGTGATATTCTTATAGTAGGTAGGCCTAACAAAATTAGGAAGAAAACTAAAATTTCAGCTCAAATGGATGAGTCGTTCTGGAGCTATACATGATACAAGTATGAAGGGGTTGGCAAAAATTTAGAGCTTCTTTCAGTGCAACACTTTTCAGTAAATTTTCATTTTCTCAACGACGATAAGGGTTATCATAAAGATTTTTTCGCCATTAATAGTATCGAGGATAGGCTATCTTTTGATAGTATTAAAAGTATCTTATCCTCGGATGAAGGTGTGGGTGTGGGGTGTGGGCGTGGGTGTGGGCGTAGGCTCTGGGTGTGGGTGTGTGTGATGGTATAATATCACTCCTAACCCACACTCACACCCACACCCGCACCCACCCACACCCACATCCTCACTCACACCCACATCCACACCCACGCATTCACACCACACCCACACTCCGTATCCATACCCCGCACTCACATTCACACCCATTTAATAAAGCGTGTAAAGAGAGAAGGTTTCTAAAATTTGTGGCAGCAAACAATTAGTTATTCAGCTAAGCTGAATTTTGTTTCTTACATATAATATTCAAGGAAACTTATACCATTTGTAACTCGTGTATCATAAGTAACGAGTAGTACAAGGCTTCCAATGTATGAATACTTTTTTCCAAATTTAAATTAAGAGCTATTTACGAAAAGTACAATCTAATCTGTATGTTCATACATAACATTACGACTGAGGGAAGATTGTATGGAACATGTGAATACATTAGCATGTTGATAAATTAACACGTTTATGCACTATTAATGCGTTTCGTAGAATGAGTTACCATCAATCATGGTAAACATCTCATGAGCCCGCCTTTTCATCCCGGCCTATTCCTCTTGCCATCGACGATGATCACTCCTTTCACAAACTGCGCCGGACAAATTTTCGAGGGTGATCGTTTTTCGCAATTCAGTTTTAATCATTAGAGTTTTATTTCAATCTAGTTCTGTTTCTTTTAGATTTTTCGTTTCTGTTACACGCCATTACATTTCTATTTTCGGACGACCTGTTTATTGTTTTGTTTTTATTGAATTGAAAAAAAAAGAATAAAACTATGAGAAATAATTCTAAAGAATAATCTTGAAAACTAAGTAAAAAAACTACAAAAATAGCTTTTCTAGAATGATGGCCGTCACGTGGCGAAAAGGGTGCAACGCTTTTTAGTCTCTGGATAAAAGAATTTGACTATTTTTCAACGTAATTTTTTTGCTACGAGATTAGAAAGCGATCGACAGTTCTTCATTTCACATATTTCGTCTCTAGGCCATGCTTTAGTGATCCAAGAAGTCGAGTTTTTGGAAAAAAGACAACAAAACTCATCGTTACGTAAGTATTGAGCAGCACAATCATCCGAGATATGTTCAAAAATATACGATTCGACGCAATTTTCTTCACTGATCATGTTTCAACATTTTTTTCTATTATATAAATGAAATTAGAGTGAATAAAACTGAATTATTTTTGTAAAAACAGAAATGTTTAACATCGCTAGGTGGTCAAATTATGTCAAATTTTTCGAACTGTTCTTCCCCATTTCAATCTTTGTGACTTAGTTCATTTTGTACAGAATTAAATGCTCTATCAGATTCCGCAATAAAATTTATGGTTAGTATTAAAGCGGTCAAAAAAATTTGAAAATACTCAACATTTTCCGGTTAAAAAAAAGATCTTTTTTTCAAAAAACAAAATTTTTTTCCAAAGGAATTTTTCACTTCGGAAATGTGATGTATATTAGTCGACACAGGTTTTTATGCTCTTTCGAATGAGATGTTCCGCGACATTATATGATGTAACTTGACTTCACAAAACGAAAAATACTGAAATTTCGTAATTTCGAGGGGTGGTTCAATTAAGGCGCCCATAACTCCGTGAGGATAAGATATAAAAGGGTAAAACAAAATTTCTTCAGCCCAGTTTTTTACGTAGAATCGAATGAAATTAAAAAAAACGGGGTGTTAGAAAAAATCACGCGCCAGCCTATTAGACGCCTGCTCGATTCTCTCCGGCATCGTCTCTTAATGGTTATTTTTTTTTTAAACTGAATTTCGATTGATCAACGAAAAGCGTTCTAATGTCAAGTCAATGCTTCTTTTGTTTTAAAAACAGTTTGTTATTTTTCGATGCAAACTATGAGAAAGAGAAAAAGGTACCCATGTAAAAAACATGAAAAAAAAATCAGCTTTAGAGAGATCAAAATCGATTATAATCATACGATTTTAATCAATAATTTCAGCAGTAATAATCATGCCAAAGTCAGTATTGAATCGATTATTTCAGTTAGTTCGATTATAATCATAATAATGGGAATAATCGATTAAATACTGATTTTATTATGATTATTACTGCTGAAATTATTGATTACAATCGTATGATTACAATCGATTTTTGAAATCAGCTTTTTTACATGGGTAGTCATTGATTTCTTGCGCTTAAGAAAGCAGCCAGTCATAACTAATTTGTCATTGTTCACGAAGACGGCGCATCAAAAAGGACTGACTTGTGGGTGCAAGTTACTTTAACATAGTATTCGATATTTTGCGTCTGGATTCGTTCGTAAATGTGAGCGATAGTCTTCAATGGTCGTGTTGGATGAATAAGTGCATGCCAGAGGTCTAATCAGGCTGACGTTTTGCAGGTCAGTGTATTTTTTAAAATGTCCATATCATAATAATAATGAGATGTAGGCATGCACCAAACTCAAACGGTTTGGATTTGGTGGGTTTGGGAATTGGATTTGGGTATTTGAGTTTGGGTTTCGGTTTCGGTTTCGGTATTGAATTTGGGTTTGGGCTTGGGTATTTAGTTTGAGTTTCTGTTTCATTTTTGCTATAGCTATCAATTCACTCAACTACCGGCTGTAAAATGTAATGCCATTTATGCCAAGTATCTTCTCTATATTTAGCTATGTATTCCATATAGATACGAGCAAAAGCCTGTTTCTATCCTTTGCATTGTTTAACAGTGAAAATAAAGTCATCCTCAATTCCCAGAAGATAGGTTGAAAAGTGGATATTTTTGATTCCTTTACCCACGACCTGCTTGATGTACAATCAAAATCACATTTATCGACTGAAGAAGCGGTTTTTGGATGTTCTGTCCTAGAGGAACATTGGTTTTCAGTAGGAGCAACCCGAAATCGAGCCTTATTTTCCTCGAATCTACATTGATAGATTAAGAGCTGACAGAAATTCACGTTTTACAGAGGTAGCTTCCCTAGGGTAGTTCACGATTCGATGCCTCACTGACTAGGCAGCAGTGTTAGATGTTCATGAAATCGAAGATAATGAAGAAGCGCAGAGAGATGCAGGAGATATCGCATCTACTTTAGATCTCGAGTCTCATCGAGAGATGCCCAATTTCTTGAGAAGATGCACTTAGAGACGCAGCGTCTCTACAGAAGATTCGCATCTCCATACTTCTTCACGGATGGATGCGGTATCGCCCAACATCTTCCGAAAAATTTTGTTTTAATTTTTAACTAAGGACCCAAGGGGAAGATACTGCATCTTCAAACACATCTTTCTAGAGGACTCGGCATTTGTAAACATGTCTACAGCGACGGCAAGGGAGGAAACACAAGCACTTACGGGCACACAACAAAATCTCACGAGTGTGGGTGAGGGTGAAAACGGAAACACAAACGAAAACACATACAGCTACATCCATTTAGAGTGAGTGTTGAAGAAAACATGAGTCTATGTGGAAGCACTCATCATGTAGTCGTCTCTTAGTAGATACTTTTGCATCTCCCACATCTTCTTACACTTCCCCAACATCCCTGATTTTCTGGATATCTGAAGTCCCTTTGACTATGTGATTGACATACACAAAAGTTCTTGTGACTACTATCTGGCTAGTCAACTTGCGCGCTGAGTTTAAGTGATTAAGCGGAAGAAACTCTGAGACAGATCAGCTTTCTCTTCGGAGTTATAGCTAGTAATAGTTGTATCAAAAACATCGGGGCTTCGAAACTATTTTCATACAGTATCCTATATTGCAAGGCAACTGAGATGCAGGTTGTTCCTCATCATCTTCTTCTAGAGTACTTTGACACGATGGTTGAAATCATAGCTATATTCCCTAAAAATATTTTAGTGGGATAATACACTAGTAGAAATGAAACCTCGCGTTATAAGCTGCATTTTCTTCAGATGTTCTCATAAGGATTTTTCTGTTCATGGTCATTTAAACATATATGAGTTTTCCCTCTGTTCTGCTATTGTTAGTCGTGCACCATAGATGTTTTCTTTCCTGTCAGAATCGTATATGTGATGGTATTTTCTCTTTCACTTATACGTATACGCGATGAACAACCTCCTTCACTTTTGATCTTCCAAGTTTAACTTAGTTTTACGGATCTCTCTTTCTTCCTCATAATAATGAAACTTTTCTACATTATCGCTGCGTATATACTTACTGTATCGTCTCGACAAAGAGAGATTAAAAAAGATAGAGCTAAGAAATGAATCACATATGAAATTGAAATCTCACACTTAGGACAGAGAGCTTCACCGATAATTAGTCAGAAAATCGATGTTTGAATTTGCAGTCAGTGTGGATGTGGGTGTGAATGGGTACCAGTACTACAGGTATACTCACACCCACACCCACACCCACACCCACA